>VUQS01074227.1:17230-51361 GCA_015108495.1 Heterochromis multidens | reverse complement strand
CAATGTTCTGACATGTAAAATCTTAGAAATTAAAGAGTGTTTTTTTTTTCTTTTTCACATGACTAAGAGAGATCCGGGATGTTGTTATGACAAGCATGAAACGCCAGCTCGCCCTCTAGTGGTGCAAATAACATGCAACATATCTAGTGGAACACAGTGAGATGACTTGTTAGATTCTTGACTTAAATAAAAATTTTAGAGTGTTTTACATGAACCTCCTTTGTTAAAAGAGGTAGAAATGGTGCACAGAAAATCTTGCATTGTATTAGTACCAATATCAAATCATTTTAGCCGATACCCAGGCCTAATAAACTTTTAACAAGAACCAAGTTCATTAGAATTATCAAGACAAAAGCAAACAACATGTCTCAATTCCCCAATGCTGCTGTCACTGGTGTTGTACATTAATAAAATATTAATATTTCTGTTACCGACAAGTGAGCTAAACATCTAGTTGCATCTAGTCGACTAGTTGTGAACTTCCCTAAAAGACACCACTCCCATCAGGAGAGAAATTTTTCTGATTTTTGAGTCATTCTTCCCTCTAAAGCAGGGGAGTCAAACCTAAGGCCCCGGGGGCCAGAATCGGCCCAGCCCACTAGACGGCTTTGGAAATGTGATCAAGAGCATAAATTTTTGACTTTGAACTGTACTTTCATAAGTTTTATAGTTTTTCCTACTGATAAAGACCTCCCCAATGGTCATTCATACTACACAAAAGTAATTAATAGATATAGGCATATAGATAAAGAAACAAGTGGACCCAAAGCATGTCATCAAATGTCCCCCCTCTCTGTATAGGTCTAAGGTACAAGTTTTTCCTTTAATGTATCACCCATTTGTAGTTATCCCTTACAGTTAACGAGCCTAAATTACGGATGTGATGTCTTGACGTCTCTTTTGACATCAATCTAGAGGGCGCACTTGAACAAAAGCTAGACGAGAGGAGACAATTGCATCTTACGAGCAGCACGTGAAGGCGTCGTGAGCACAGCGGGAAAGGAAGTGCCGTTATTCGCTGCCACGTCTGAAAGCTCCTGAAGCGGCGCAGCCTGCAGAGGCGGCAGGTCGGAGCACCGGGATGAGCCGGTGCGGGGCGGTGGTGGGGGGATGAGAGGGGGAAGTGGGAGTGACCGAGGAAACGCAGAGGAGAAGAAGGAAGGAGGAAACACGTAGAGCCACAACACAGCACTGAAAAGAGCCCGTGCGCAGCTCCAGCTTCTAGGAGTGACCGCTGTCTTCTGTAGGATCCTTCCTGCAGGACGTCTGTTGTCCAGACAGAGCCGCGGGGTAACCCATGCTGAGCTCAGGGAGAATGGAGGAATTCGTAACCGAAGAGGAGGAGCCGTGGTACGACCAGCAGGACCTGGAGCAGGGTAAGACAAGTCACCATCCTCCCTGCCCGCAGCATCCCTTCTTTCTGTCAGCTTCTGGCACCGGCCGCTCAGCCGGCCTCCTTTGAACAAAGACTCTCTGTTGTCGTACGAAACGGCAGAGACGTCATTTGGAGCCGTTTGTTGCTCTGCTTCGGTGCAATCACTAAAAACACTGAAGGAGTTCCCAAGGAGCGGGCTGCGCTTCTTTGACAACAATGCATTGAAAACATGCCAAGCAGGGCCTTTGCATGGCTGGAGCTAGTCAGCATCAGTGTGATTCCCCCTTGACTATAGATTCATCAGGCTCTATTTTTCTTACTGCAACTAAAACGCATATTTTTAGGTATGCACCGATGGTGAAATTCTGGGTCGATATGTTTAAAATAACAAATAGATTTTTCCCTGTCCACTTGCTTTGTATTTATTTATTAAAGGCTTTGTGCCAGGGAAACGAAAAGGTCCCCATTAAAATATAGCTAATATATCACACTGGTTTTTTTTTTTTTTTACATTTCAATATCAGGAAATGTCCTCTTTGTTGCACTTAGTAGGACTGATATCTATATACCCTAATGATTTTGTAATGCAGCTCTAACTATTGCTGTCACACATTGCTTGATTAATGAGAAACAAAACCTCTCATTTCTTTTAGGTCAAAAATGCAAAACATGTTCCATTCCAGCTCCACAGTGAGAGAGGTTTTCCTCTATATTTTTGTAAGAAATTATACAATTTCATAATCTAAAATCTTTAGAAATGGCTTCTCTGCAGTTGTAGTCATTTCATGAGCTTAATTATGTAAGACAAGAAAAAATGAAAGCAGTGTCATGTACTGTCATACATTTCTGAAATAAAAGGTTGTTTTTGTTATAGCAAACTAAATATTTGTTTTATTTAAGTTTATTCTTTTCTCTGAATTTTACGTTCTTGAATTGCTCTGCTACCACGAAGGGGTCGCCAAAGCTTTTGTGTCACTGTTGTATTTGAGGTTTATCATTTGCAATAATATATGTTCTAACCATCAGGAAGTAAAGATGCAGCCTACAGTCTGTGTTTTTCATGTTTGGCAGTTAATCTGCACAATACCTAGTAGAATTAGCAAGTAATTGAAACAATAAAAATAACCCATCTTTATACTTGAGAAGCTGAAACCAATCACATTTCCTGCTTGAAAAGTTACAAAAAGAGATCAGTTTTCTGATTTTCTGTCAAAAAAAAAAATATTGCAGTTTGAGAGCCAGTATTCTGATTGAACTATTGAACCTAATGTACTCACTTCCAGCTCCATATTTTTATTTTAGGAGTCTACTAGAGCAGCTTTCCATGGTTCACAGTTCAAAATAATATTTCTCTTATACTGGGCTTTGGTGAAGTCCCTCAAATTATTGTTGCTGTTTTAATTTGTCCAACTTTCTCCTGATTGGCTGCCCCTTGTAAACATAAAGTTTGAACAGCAGGTGGTATTCTAAGCACAATACACACACACACAATACTTTATTGAAGCACCGTTGGCAGCAATTATAGCCTCAAGTCTTTTTGAGTATAATGCTAGAAGCTTGGCACACCTATTTTTGGGCAGTTTCTCCTGTTCTTCTTTGCAGAACCTCTCAAGCTCCATCAAGTTGGATGGGGAGGGTCGGTGCACAGCCATTTTCAGAACTCTCCAGAGATGTTCAGTTGGGTTCAAGTCTGGGCTCTGGCTGGGGCACTCAAGGACATTCACAAAGTGGTCCCAAAGCCACTTGTTTGTTATCTTGGCTGTGTGCTTAGGGTCATTGTCCTGTTGGAAGATGAACCTTCATCCCAGTCTGAGGTCCAGAGCGCTCTGGAGCAGGTTATCATCAAGGATGTCTCTGTACATTGCTGCATTCATCTTTCCCTCAACCCTGACTAGTCTCCCAGTTCCTGCTGCTGAAAAACATCCCCACAGCATGATGCTGCCACCACCATGCTTCACTGTAGGGATGGTGTTGCCCAGGTGATGAGCGGTGCCTGGTTTCCTCCAGACATGACACTTGGCATTCAGGCCAAAGAGTTTAATCTTTGTTTCATCAGACCAGAGAATTTTGTTTCTCATGGTCTGAGAGTCCTTCAGGTGCCTTTTGGCAAACTCCAGGCAGGCTGTCATGTACCTTTTACTGAGGAGTGGCTTCGTCTGGTAACTCAACCACACAGGCCTGATTGGTGGAGTGCTGCAGAAATGGTTGTTCTTCTGGAAGGTTCACGTCTTTCCACAGAGCAACGCTGGAGCTCTGTCAGAGTGACCATTGTGTTCTTGGTCACCTCCCTGACTAAGGTCCTTCTACCCTGATTGGTCAGATTGGCCAGACGGCCAGCTCTAGGAAGAGTCCTGGTGGTTTCAAACTTCTTCCATTTATGGATGATGGAGGCCACTGTGCTCATTGGGACCTTCAATGCCGCAGAATTTTTTCTGTACCCTTCCCCAGATCTGTGCCTTGATACAGTCCTGTCTTGGTGGTCTACAGACAATTCCTTGGACCTCATGGCTTGGTTTGTTCTCTGACATCTACTGTCAACTATGGGACCTTATATAGACAGGTGTGTGCCTTTCCAAATCCTGTCCACTCAACTGAATTTACCACAGGTGGACTCCAATCAAGTTGTAGAAACATCTGACAGATGATCAGTGAAAAAGGATGCACCTGAGCAAACATTTTGAGTGTCATGGCAAAGGCTGTGAATACTTATGTACATGTCATATTTTTGTTTTTTATTTTTAATAAATTTGCAAGAATTTCAAGCAAACTTTTTTCACTTTGTCATTATGGGATATTGTGTGTAGAAGTTTGAGGTGAAAAATGAATTTAATCCATTTTGGAATAAGGCTGTAACATGACAAAATGCGGAGCAAGTGAAGCACTATGAATACTTTCCAAATGCACTGTAGGTCATCTGTAAAATAGATTAAAAGGGTAGCCCAATCAGCGGAACATAAAATAAATCTTTATAAGCCTTTCAATTGTATTTCAGTATTGGTGCAAATTACAACTGATGTTATACCAGATGGAGTTGGTATCAGCCAGTTTACATCTGAATGAAGGCAGGCATTTTATGTTCCATTTCAACTGAACTAATAACTGTCAATGACTCAGGAAATTACATTTTGAATGAAGTCACACAGTCTATTTATTGATGAATTAAACATCTGCACAGACATTTGTGAGCCAGTTTGAAACCAGTCTGAACCTGATAATTTATCTCACAACATATTCAGCACAATGAGTTGTGTAATTATATGTTTTTAGTTCTATATCCACAGTTCCTGCAGGCAGTTTTATATTTTCTAAATGTGAGTCTTCATGTTCTCTCTAGCATTTAGTTCATTTCCAGTCTCCCCTAATCTCTCAATCACCTGCTCTCTGGTTGGCTAATTATAATGGTAAGCTACATTTCCCTTGGCTAAGGCTTAATAGTGCTGATGCTGTGATTTCACCTGACTAAAAACACCCATGCACACACAAACATGCACATACTTGCCATCATGATGTAATGGATTGATAAGCTAACTTCTTTCCTGTGCACAAAGCATCACACATCAGGGAACCCAAGGGTAAAAATAGGTGTTCACTTGACTTTATTTTGGGAGATGATGAGGAAGAAAAGAGTGAAATTAGAAGAAAGACGAGGCAAGAGTGACAGCATGAGAGAGGAATGAAACAGTAATGAAAGTCAAAATGGCTGGAGCCAGAAAAATGAGCAGTGTCTTTTTGCAGAGAGCTCTGTGTTTGATGGAGCAGACAGGATGTCAGAGCTCTCTGAACAGTGCTGGGCTTCAAAGTGCTGACTGCCTGAGTTCGACTTGTGTCGTGTGACATTTCTAGGTGCATCGAGTCCTTTGGAGAGGGACACCACTCTCATTGTATTACCTTGTTGTCATGCAGGAATCACTGGGAAGTCTGTGTTCTTTAGGATCACTCTGATCAGAGAGCTGTTGGGGTTTCATGCAAAAAAAAATGTGGGTAAATTAGGATATATTCTTTCAGTCGATTTTTATTGGGAATTGGTCAAAGATGCTAAACTAACTGTAATTCTAGCAATTGCCTGTTTTTGTCATCGCCATCTTTGTTTTTTAAGACCTTAGAAACCAAGGATCACTGCCAGTTCATATGGTACCAACTTCTCAATCACAATGTAGACCCGCCTTAAAGAGTACCCTACTTTATCCCTTTTTTTTACTTGAATTTACAAAATGAACATCATCCTGTTTTCAATAAGATTGAGACCATAAATTCATCAGTAAAGTGTTTACTATGGCCTTAAAGAAGGGAGCTAAGGATCGTTTTCCCATCGACTTTTATACAACCAGGCTTCTTTTGCAACCATAGACAATATAAAACATAGCGGGGTTGGAAAAATGAAGTCAGTGCCTTAAACCTGCATTCTATCTGAAGGACACCAGATGGCGATAGTTATGGTTGCAAAAAGACTTCCGGTCCTTTTGAGGTTTCTCACGTGATGTCGTGCACATTGCTTGAGAGCCATGTTGGACATGATACAACCACCAGGTGCTAGGGAAAAATTTATATTCTCAGTCTGGTTGGTAGTGGTTTCTGGAGGCTGATGGCACTTGTGCAAAATGCGGTGGAGGCTCTGTCATGGTTTGGGGCTACATTTCAGCGAGTGGTGGTGGGGATTAAAATCAATGGAATTATGAACACAGAAAAGTACCATCAGATTTTGATCCACCATGCAATACCATCAGGAAAGTGTCTGATTGGCAACAGCTTCATTTTTCAGCATGACAATGACTCCAAATACATTGCCAGTGACGTAAAAGCATACCTGTATGGAAAAAACAATTGAGCACTCAATCATGGATTGGCCTCCTAAAATTTTTTTTTTTCTTTTTCTGGACCTCAACATTACTGAAGCAGTGTGGGATCAACTTGACAGATAATAATTTTCCTAACTGCTTATCCAACTAGAGAAATAAATGTCATTCATATTTAAGTGCAATTCTTTATGAACGGTATATATTGGGCTGGTACATTAAATAAAGAAAAGAACAAAAATTACAGTGTTAGTGAAACAAAAAACAAAGGCTAACATTTAGTGAAAACAAACTTCTCCCTTTTGTCATTTGGGAATGAAACTCAATTTGTGTGGACATGTGGTATATGTTAAACTTGGGGTGTGACTGTAAAAACTAGTCTCAGATTTCAACTCTTGAAGGAGGAAAAAAACAGGCAGGATGCAGACATGTAATTGGGATGCTTCTTTGTTTGGGCTTATTGTGTGTTAGCCTGAGCCTCTCCTGGCTGATGACCACGAAACAAATATGTGGCTCTACCAGCTCAGACTGGAGGGTTGTTTGCTTGCCATACATCTGATGAGAGAGCTCTTCAAGCACTCCTGTCACATTGCTCAGGAGTAAAGAGCAAACATCCCAGGACATTTCTAGAAATACTTTCTATAAATTGCTACTTTGACATGTAGTGTGCATTAAGGCATTTCTGTCTGATGAATGTTTCCAGAACCTTTTCTGTTACAAATTTAGTCTGAAACACTGGAAAAGACGAACCGGAGAAGCCTTGTTTTCTACATTCCAGTGAGTCTCATGGGTGATATGCACCTACCAAAAAAAACAGCCTGTGGAAGACATCACCACGCACAATACTGAATGCATTGATTTGGCTGCAGATGCATTCACACACTCTTAAAAATAAATTAACAGTTTTTTCCCTGAAATACCAGCACACTCGTAGCTGGCTGCATGGATTGTCTGGATAGTTTTTTCATACATGTTGTAATTGTGTTGGAGTTCCAGCCTCAGTGATATGATACTGTGTGGGTCAATGTCAGGTCTGTCTGGAGCAAACACAGTTGTCTATGACAGGTATTGACTTGCAAAGTTGTTTGCTTGTGCAGTGAGTTTTATCGATCGGAACTCTTCCCAATTTCCACTCTCACTTTGTTTTCCTCCTTCTCTTCCCTCCTCCTCCTCTTCTTCTGTTATTGTCTTGATACTGAGGCTTTAAGCTGTGTAGTGTTCACTCTCCTTCTAGCAGCCAAATAGCCTTTGACATCTGAATGTAGACACAAAAACCTTTGGGTTGTCTGATTTTAATTGGTGATTTGGACTTCACCCTTTTAACCATGGTAACATTATGCATACAAAGCATGTCAGAATTACAGTGGGGGAAATAATTATTTAATCCCCTGCCGAATTTGTAAGTTTGTTCACTTACAAAGAAATGAACAGTCTCTCATTTTTATGGTAGTTTCCTTTTAATGGAGAGAGACAGAATATCAACCAAAAATCCAGAAAAAAACACATTATATAAAAGTTATAAATTGATTTGCATCTCATTGAGTGAAATAAGTTTTTAATCCCCTACAACCCAGCCAGAATTTTGGCTCCCACAGATTGGCGTTGTGCCCATGTGGCACACAGATGACAATCAATTAATCAATCAGTCAATCAATCAACTACACATACTCCTGATCTCAACTCGTTATGTGTATAAAGCACACCTGTCAACAGAATCAATTTATTTCATTCCAAAACTTTCAAAGAACGTTAGGCACAAGATTGTAGACCTGTACGAGGCTGGACTGGGCTACAAGATCATCAGAAGCTTGGTGAGAAGGTGATAACTGTTGGTGCGATTATTTGGAAATGGAAGAAATATAAAATAACCATTAATCGCCCTCGGTCTGGAGCTCCATGCAAGATCTTGCCTCATGGGGTGAGGATGATCATGAGAAAGATGTTGGATCAGCCCAAAACTACACGGGAGGAGCTTGTTAATGTTCTGAAGGCATTTGGGACCACTGTCACCAAGAACACCACTGGTAACACACTACATTGTAATGGATTGAAACCATACAGCGCTCCCAAGGTCCCCCTGCTCAAGAAGGCACATGTACGGGCCCATCTTAAGTTTGCCAGTGAACATGGAAATGATTCAGAGAAGGCTTGGGAGAAAGTGCTGTGGTCAAATGAAACCAAAATCAAGCTCTTTGGCATCAACTCGACCTGCAGTGTTTGGAGGATAATGCTGAGTTAGACTCAAAGAACACCATGACAACTTCACCACATTGAGGGGCCAATGGATGAGGCCATGTACAGTAAAATCTTGGACGGCAACCTCCTTCCCTCAGCCAGAACACTGAACACAATGTGGCTGTGTTGCACCAACACGACCACATTGGCTGACTTGCGACAAATGATGGTTGAAGAATGGGATGTCATCCCGCAGCAGTGTGTGACCAAGCTGGTGACCAGCATGAGGAGGAGGTGCCAGGCTGTTGTAGCTGTGTATGGTTCTTCCACATGATACCGAGGCTCCTGTTTATTAAATGAATAAATTATTAAATTGCTAATATGTCTTGTTTCTTCAGACTTCAATCATCCAAGCCAATAAACAACACCAAACAAGAGTCTATAGCAGAATAAGTTGTTTGGCATTGGCAGAGAAGGTTTGGCAAGTTTCTCATGGGTGCAACCCACATACTCAACTCTGCTGCTCGACCCACAAATGGATTTTCCTTACAAATGTGGCACCATTTAAGGGGAAATGAACAGGCTTTCCAAAGATATAAGATTTATTGCCAAGAAGCATTGTTATAACAAAGAAAAAATCGAGCAAACACAAATTTCCTTTCTTTTTATGTTAAGTTTATTTATGCCTGCAGCAGAACTGCTCACATCAGCGTTGGTTGAGGCAGAGCAAAAAAGTGATTAATAATGCTGCCAACAGTCATGGTGATCTCCTTTTTATCCTCTTGCTTCTGCATGTACTGTGTTCCCTTCCTTGATGTTGTCTGTGCGTGCTCTATCTTAGGGCCATGTTGACTTTTTCTCATAGAACAGGGCTTTTGGAACTCAACATAAGAATGAAATTTTTCCTTTTTTCAGAAACCAATAAAAGGAAGATTGAACTTAAACAGCATCCATCTTTCAGTTTACAGCTCAGCAAGTGACTGTTATATTTAGATATCTCTAAGGACCCGTGTTATGCTTTCACTGAGTGGTTTACAGAGACGTTCCATTTTTCTACGTGCATCGCTGTCTGAACAAGACTGCAGAGAGTGATGCTCTCCTGAATGTTTACGTGATCCTCATCTTTTCCAGAACTCTGTTTCATCCAGCTTGCTGGTCTAAAGAAAACATAATACACTCGCTCCAGTCTCTTATATAGCATCAAACCACTGACAGACTGATCCAGACACAAATGAGACTTTAAATTTATTTCTGGATATCTGAGAGATAAACACTGAAAAAAAAAATAAGTATTTAGACGCCAGACATAAAAAACAAGCCACTGAAACAAAATGCAACGTCTTTACTAAATGTCTGTTATATCCCCCTGGGGTAACCTAGACATAACATGACACTCCACTCCTGCTACTCCCAAGAAAAAGCCAGCAGCACACTCAACGCTACTAGTAAACAGCTGGCTCTTTGTTGGGTGCAGAGGAGAAAAGGAAAGGGTGAGCTGGAGGTTAAGAGCCTGTTGTCCATCCAATCATCCAATCCACACCCAGGAACTTCTTCAAAGCAGCCAATCAGCAGTCTCTACCTGTCATAACAGCCAACACACAAACACACACACACACACACACATATACCATGGAGGGAGGAGAGAAAACTGCATACACCCACACACACTCTAATCAGAGGAGCCAAACATGGGACACGATCATGGATCATAACAATGTCTAACCTTGCAGTTTACATGAAAAACAGTGTGCATTAGATTAGCAACTTATCTAATGTGTTTTCATGTTCTTGTATGAGGTGGGCCTGCAGGGTTCTCAACATTGCTGTGAAAATGGTACACAAGTGTACAAAAAGGTGACCTTAAAGGGAAGATCAGCCAAATTTGAATCAGTTTTTTTTTTTTTTAGCTGAAATGCTACATAGTTCTTAAATCAGAGGCTTTGCATTCATGGCTTTAGATTATAACACTGCATGCTAACAGACTTTTGACCCAGTCATAAAATGATGTGTCAGCCAAGGATCAGTAGGAACAGTAGGTAGCTAACATTAGCTATCCCAAAAAGCTGAATCTGTTCATCTGGACGCAGCGTTTTTAAGTGGGAGAAACGTTTCGTAACCTCCTGGTAACTTCTTCAGTCTCAGCTGACTGCAGACTTCCCCAACCTTATAAACAGTACATTTGCATAATGACCAAAACTAGCACCATTGACTAACAATGGGCCATGAGGTCAGTTTCATAATCATTAGTATGCAAATTGTCATGACCATTGATAACCATTGAACCACTGACCATTGATTAACAGTGTATATTTAACTGAAAAAAAGTTGCAGTTCATAATACACGTGAGTTTTCACTCAGCCTATATTCATTGAGGGATTAGGGGTTAAGGCCTCGGGGCCATAATACAACAAGATCCAAGTTGCCATTCGCGATCGATTTACTGGTGAACATTCTCCCTACTCTCTTTGTAAGTTCAGTCTTTGCTGACCAGTTAGCCCTTGCCCTTCTCATGTCATGGTTTCCTATCAGCAGGCTGACCAGTCGCTGTTGTTTTGATCCTTGATATAATTTAGCTGCGTTCCCATTGATTCTCTTGTCCGTAGCTGGATGGAATCCAGTCTACTGTCTGAGACTGCAGCTGGTGACCTTAGTCCTAGTTCTGCTCTCGAGATCTCCTGTGAGCTGGAGGCCACACGCTGCTATGCCAAGCTCACTGAGGCTCCAGAGCAGAACTAGGGCTATTGTTGCCAGCTGCAGTCCAAGACTATAGAGTTGGAGTCAGTCAGCAGGATGAGAGAATGATTATATTGCTCCCTTCTTTGTTTTGTCACAAACTACTTGGCAAATAAAAAATTTGCAGATGAGCACTTTTGATACGGTATTATTACTCAATATTTTTAGACACAGGTTCAGACTTGTTCTGTCTTTCTCTCGCTCTCTCACATGCACGCACGCATGCACGCAAGCACACACACACACACACACATACTCTGCAACTGCCACAAACAGAATCAAATAATGGGGTAAACACTGCATTTAGTATTTGTATATATGTGTGTGATTTTATTTTTTATTCTTCTGCTTTAGCAACTGCCTCAGATTTTTTTTAAGGTTAACTAGGGAAACTACCTCTTGTAACACTGGTTACATTTTTGCTGTGCACCCTGACACATTCCCTTAACTACATTCCATCTAAGTCACAAGCAACTTTGCTCAAGGAAGACATTTTTTAGTTTCTAACATCATGTCAAGTTATTTCCTCATTTCTGTCTCTCTCAGTTCTGTAGCTGTATCAATAGCTTTTGATTTTTTTCAAGTTCCCTAATAAGAACTTCTGTATGATTTTCAACAGCAGAACTTGAAGCGAAGTGGAGACAAGTGGCTATATTTGCTTTAAGTCTTTTATTAGATTATGTGAATGAGGCAAAAATGAGTGGAACAGGCATACTTACTGTACATTGCAATTGTGCAGCAGTCATTATGCTAATAGTGAAATCTGACAAATGCACACTTCCTTATACTCACATGGCTTTCCATGCGACTCAGTGTTAGAAAATATCTGGAGAAAGAAGGCTCAGTTGATGAAAGGATTTAACTGGACAGTTCTGTTTCTACATTAAGTCCCTGAGTTGATTTGCCGCAGTGGAATGTACTTCTCTCATCTGAAAAGATAATTCTTATTCATGTGAATTAATGAAGAGACAAGAATAATTCATCTACAGAATTTTATGCTAAACAAAAATGGCCAGGAAAAAAGTATCTCTACGCCTCTTTTGGTCTCACAGAGCAGAAGTACCCTGGGATTACACGTGGCTCATTATACAAACACGATACTGATAAAACAAAGCAGACGCCAGAGAGGTCTGACACCATATTAGATATTTCCACTGTACACTTATATAAGCCTTTTCAAAGATTGTTTTAAAAGGAACACCCAAGAATTTTCAGTCAGACTTCATAGCCCAAAGGAGACGTGGGGTTTTGGATGGTGTTTTTCTCTACTCAGAACACTTACTATACCCAAATAGTGGTGTCTGGGCAGAACCGAGCTGGTTCCCATTTAGAGACAGTGGCTGGCTCCGGCCTGTAATTCACAGAAGGGAAAACAAATTGCTCTCTGGTCTCTGTCTCTCCTCGAAGCCAGTTTATTTCATGCTGCTTTGCCTTTGCCATTCTTTTGCTTGCGTGTGTCATCTTTCCAACTATTTCAAACACTTTTGAGGGCCATTACCATGGGCCTCTCAGGAGGGGTAAAGGGTGGGGCCAGCATGTTGCTTGGCTTATTGGTTGGTTGAACACATGTGCCACAAAACATACACACCACACCCTCTGCTCCTAGTACTGTGACTCTGTAATTGTTGCAGCACTCATCAGGAGATTTGTCCTTAACTCCTTAGTAGTTATTACCTTTACAGTGACATCATTAATTACTTTTCATCCATTTTCTTCCACTTATCCAATTCAGGGTCACTGTTGGGCTGGAGCCTATCCCAGCTGTCATAAGGCGAGAGGCGGGGTGTCTGGAAAGGTCGCCAATCTATTGTAGGGCTAACACAGATACTCATATTTACACATAAGGCCAATTTAGAATCACCAGGGAGGAAAGCAGAGTACCCAGAGAGAACCTATGCATGGCTGTAGTTCCGGAGGTAGAGCAGGTCATCTACTAATCGGAAGGTTGGTGGTTCGATCCCTGGATGCTCCAGTCTGCATGTTAAATATCCTCGGGCAAGATACTAAGTTACCAAGTTGCTCTCCGATGTGAATGTTAGATAGAAAGCACTTAAGCATAGAAAAAGTGCTGGTGTGAATGGATGGGTAAAGCGCTTTGAGTGCTCCAGGAGAGTAGAAAAGCGCTATATAAGAATCAGTCCATTTACCATTACATGACGAGCATACAAGCTCGAACCCAGGACCTTCTTGCTGTGAGGCAGGCCACTAAGCTGCCAAATCATCATCATTATTATTATTGAGAATGCATTTCTGGGGTCAGGCCAGGAAGGGCTTTAAAAATAATAAGTTAAATAAATTCTGCAAGTATCATTAAGACTGACGTAATATCAGTTTGTTTTTTTTTTGTTGGTTCTTTTAATGTACACAATCTGACATCTATTTAATGCTTTCTGATTGATACCAGTTAAATGACCATTACAATAATCTAACCGAGAGGAAATAAAAGCATGAATGAAAGTCTGAGTGTCACTAAAACTCAGTGCTGTATCCTATCATATCCTTGTGATATTCCTTAGGTGGTAGTAGCAGGACTGGGTGACCCTGATTATATATTTCTTGAAGGTGAGATTAGAGTCAAGTAGCACATCCAGGTTTCTGACAATTTATTTTACATGTATGGATAAAGGACTGAGGGAAGACATAATGCTTGAATAGGTTTTTTTTTTTTCTTTTTTAATTGCACACATTCATTTCTTAATATGAGTTAGACAGTTTGTAAGGTTGGAAAGGTTTGTTGAATCAAAGGATTGTACTGCGAGATAGACCTGTGTCATCAGCATAGCAGTGGAATGAAATGCTATTTCTCTGTATAATGTGGCCAAGATGCAGTGTATATAATGAAAAAAGAATAGGTCCTAGCAAAGACCCCTTGGGGACTCTGCAATTTAGTACAGACTAAGGAGAGCTTTGGTCACTAATGGAAACAAAACATTTTTGATTGGTCAAATATAATCCAAACCACAGCAGAACCGTCACAGATATACCAACCCGGTACTGCAGTCTCTCAATCAAAACTTTATTGTCTACTGTATCAAATGCTGCACTTAAATCAAGTAGCACAAGAACAGATGATTCACCAGTAGTAGTCCCTGAGGAAACAGAAAACAGAAAAAGCAAGAAAGGAAGAAGAGGAAAAAAGTGACATCATCTGTCTGTCACCCAGGCTTAGATCTTCTCTGGTCCAGTTTCAAGAACCACAACAAGGACTGAAGTTGTAACCATTTCTTTGATGGCCTCCATTCCTGCATTAGATCTCTCAGCAGATTTTTTTTTTAAGTCACATGTGAAAGGTTGAATCATTCAAGCATCTTTTTGTTTAAATCCATTTCCATAAACTGGTTTACAGCAGGGGAGCTGATGATGATGGAGAATGTTTGAGTACAGTGAACTTATTGTCATGTTCAAGAAACCTGTTTGAGATGATATATCATGCTATTTACACATCATTTATCATTTGAATGTCATTCAAAATCGACGTTCATCAGACCAGGCAACATTTTTCCAATCTACGATTTTAGTAATCCACGCATATTGTAGCCTCAGTTTCCTCTTCTTAGCTGACAGGAATGGTACCTGGTGTGGTCTACTGCTGCTGTACCCCATCTGCTTCAAGGTGTGTTCAGAGATGTTCTTCTGCGTACCTTGGTTGTAAGAAGCGATTGAGTTACTGTTGCCTACCTATCAGCTTAAAGCAATCTGCCATTTCCTGTGCCACTTACCTGTGGCATCAACAAGGCATTTTTGCCCAGAGAACTGCCGCCCACTGGATATTTTCTTTTCTGTCCATTCTCTGTAAACTCTACAGATAGTTCTGTGTTAAAATCCCAGTAGATCAGCACTTTCTGAAATACTTAGACCGGCGTGTTTGGAACCAACAACGATGCCACGTTCAGAATCACTTAAATCACCTTTCTTCCCCATTCTGATGCTTGGTTTGAACTTCAGCAGGTTGTCTTGACCATGTCTACATGCCGAAAAAGAACTGAGTCGCTGCCATGTGGTTGGCTGATTAGATATTTGTGTTAACGGGCAGTTGAACAGGTATAAGTACTAAAGTGGCTAATGATCTTTATTCAGATCAACCTGAAGTGAGATTTTAAAATGCAATAAGAGCTTCATTCCATAACCTTTTTAACAATAATATTGTACAAGGTTGTACAGTAAGTGCACTGACCCAGATCTCCCTTGAAAGAGATTTTAATCTCAAGGGACATCCTGGTTAAATAAAGGTTAAATAAATACATACATAAAATAAATTTTAAAGTTTAAGTCAAAAAGTTTCTCTCATGCCCTTTGATTTGAGCAAAATGTTTCAATACTGATAATTACTAATTGTACTACACGTGCAACTGTACTATGTACACTGTGAACTTTTGTAGTGTGTTTTTAAATCAGGTAGTTCTGTCTCAAATCGAACAAAGCAAGTGTTGCACTTATCCAGAAATGACAATTACAACATTTGACCTAGCTGCTGCATGTTGTGTTTTTTTATGAGTCATTGATCGCACATCTAATTCTAAATGCTTATTGAAGAAATCAATTTAACACATACAGACACCAAAAAAGGCACAGTACATCAGTGCCTGAGGAAGAACGTGTTCCTGGCATTGCCATCTCTGCTGACTTTATGACCAAGGGTGAGTACCATCCAGGTGCTCATAGTTCATTGTATATAGTCATACTCATCAGTGTTTTTACATCTATGCATTCAAAATAGCGAGTGCAACTGTGGAAGTAGTCAAGCTGGAGCACAGCATTTCCTTTACTCCTGTTTGTGCTTCACTTTCCTTTCATGGTTGTTAAGCACACATTTTTATTTCTATATTTTTGGGCACTGCCATAACATTATGCACTCCCCAACCACCTAACCATCATAACTGCATGCCACAAATATTACCCTAACATTAGCCTTAAACCAATTCTAACCTTAGCTCAAAAAGCAACTCAATCCAGTTGAAAAACTGCAAACTTGGGCTTCGCAAACACACACATACATACAACCCATATTATCAGACCTGTCAACCCCTTGTGCAGTTTAACATTTTACTAAAAGCACTTATCTACACACTCCAGTGCCTTGTTCACACACATGTTGTACATATTCTGCATCTGGTTTGTGTTTATTTAGATGCCGCTGGCTGTCTAACCACCCCCTACCACCTCTCCATCTCCCTCTCGCTCTTCTCGCTCGCTCTCTCTCTCTCTCACTCTCCCTCTCTCTAACCTTTTTTTCTCTTCTTTTTCCAATTGTATATAGAGTGATTTTTAGGACTTTATACATCCTGTTTCCCTGAGGTAGTGTGGAGCCTCTGGCTGATTAGAGGAAGCCCCATATCAGATTGCACCCAACCCCCTCTTTCTCTGTTGCTACCCAGGTTTAATATTGTTATACCAAAGCCCCTCCATCATGGACCTGTACTATAAATCTGTTCACCAAGACTTATTGAGGAATTCCTGAGCTTTCAAGCTGGTGGCAAACCCATAATGTAAATATTGTTGAAAAATCTGGAAAGTTTAAGGTACTTTTTAAGAGGTGATTTTCTATTTACTTGTTTATTATTCATTAATCAGAGTGTTAACATTTATCTACGTATTTGTGTTCAGGCCCACAAAAGTGACAGACGTATAAACACAACTCATGCACACGTGTGCACGCTCCAGCACAAATCCACTTATCTCATTTCCTCTGAAACTCTCATCCACTCAAGCTTTGCATGAGAGTTATGGTTACAATAGCTCTACTAGAACACCTCTGCAATCTGTTCCTCATAATATACTGATATACTGTTCAGTGTACTATAGCTCTATGACAGATTAGCTCTCCCAGACTTCCTTTTTCAGTGTGCCTCAGTTTGCATGCTCTTCAGTGTCTTGCCTGCCAATAAACGCTTGGTCCAGTGCTTGGTCATCAGATAGTGAGTAATGCGGAAAGAGCTCATTGTGCAGAACAAAGACATTTCTCATGCTTTCTACATTGAAGTGCAGTATATTTTCAACAGCAGCCAATAAGAGTATCAAGATACTCTTTGATTTAATGCCTGATACAGTAAGCTGCTGGAGCCTGTTTCCTATAAATTTACCTTTTGAATTCATTTGAGACTTATATATCACAAAGACTACAACTGAAGTTTCTAAACCAGATGCAAGATATGTAGCAATGCTGGCTTCATCAATCTGTTGTCGTGACAGCATTCTGCCATTTAGACATGGGTCAATTTTTGTAATGTTACTTATGGCTTTATTCAGACATACCCACAACACAATGGCATATTTGCCATTTGCTCATGAGTGAGCTGGACTGTCTGGAGATGATACTGTGGCTTTGTAAATAGTGTCCATATGAATCTGCTAAAAGTGTAGTCAAGAGACAAGATTTTTCATACTGGAAGCTTTCTGATTTCCATTTATAGTCCACTGTAGTCAGACTTTTGTTGACCAATCATGTCTGAGCAGGCTTTGGTTGCTTACAGGTAAATAGTCCATGGAGAGTAAAAGAGTGAATGCATTAGCAGAGATGGTGTAAAAAAAATACTTGAGACTTGAGAAGAAGTTGTTCTGAGCCTCCTGTTTCCACTTCCACATTGACATGTGCATGGCCTGTTTGGCTCAGCGCAAACCATGTCCTCATATACCCTCTGCTCCAGGATGCACATATCCTCTTCTTCATTAAAGAGAGCCTGTGCAGGTCTTTTGGAGTCCATTGATGCCTGGATTTTTTTCTTGGTCATTTCTTTAGTGGGGGGGTTGTAACCTTGTGTGGGCTAGTCAGTTAATGTGAATGCTTTCAGTTCAGACTTTCCATGCTGTGTTGAAAGTGATACAAGAATGTTATACCATCCAGCCTAGTAAGATTGTCATTGTGAATTTACCAGAAAGTGAAAGTGAAAGGGGCTTTGGCTGGTGCAAGGTTCTGCAAGACTTTCTTCTCTTTGGGAAGAACTGACAATCTGTCTTCTTTAATATTTAATTTGATGGCAAAGACTTTATTGCTTTTTTAAAACAATGATTATGTGTTTAGCAGTCTTACTTCAGGGAGGAAAGATGTGAGGTTGCTGTCCAACTTTCTGTGTCCCTAATTAAACCTACTAATGTGGTTTGGTCTCTGTATTTCAGAGGTCAGAAAATGATGGTGGGAATCCACATAAAGGGTACAGCAGACACTGCATGTTGAAAAGCATCAAATAAGGCACAACCTTTGCACCATGTTTCTTTTTCTCATTCTCAAGACATCAAGCCACAGATGGAAAATAACTTTTTAGTTTAAACCTTTTTTTGTCTTTAAAAACAGCTGGAAAAGGGTGAAAAAGATTTGATTCTCTTTTCTTTTTGTTCCACTCCTCTCGCATCAGTGGGAAGAGTTAACCAACAAACTAACATAAACTGACAAATCTGAACTGGATTGTAAAAAGCTTATCTTTCTAATTGATCTTTCAAAAAGCCTAAGGGTGATAAATATGGCTTACAAGTTGCTGCAAAGTCTGTTTTTGTCAATCTGCCACCCGCCTATACACACCTGTCGGTGGTTGCCAGATTGCTCCAAGCTTCACTCCTTCATGCAATTAAACAATTATGACAATTTAGCCTTCATCATGCATGTACATGAGCATGCATTTAAAGTTTGGATAGTATTCTTCCATGCCTTCAGCTCTATCTTACCTCATTTTTCTCTTCAGGCAATCAACAGTCAAGATTTTGTTTTACTGTGGAGCCTGTCACAGCCAAAGTATGGCCAAAGCTACAATTGAACGGTTTTGCTCCATTTGCAGTTAAATAAATGGGGTACGCTGAGCCAAAGTGGGTGTCGGCACACAGCATGTGGGAGCATGCAGGCGTGGAGCATGTGATTGGAATATATTGCTCAGGCAGTGTGCCGGATGCTAGAAGTTTCATCAAGCCTGTGTAAATGTTTACCCTGCACACAGTTTCCATTACAGCTAGCAGCACAGCATCACCTTACCACTTAGTGGTTCGCAGATTTCAGTTCTGTCAACGCTACCATCTTGCAGCTGGTACAGACTAGAGGTACGGCAGCAAAGGCTGGTTTGTAGCCAGAGCTTCTTAAGACACTGGTTTTGCGTAAGCATGTGTCGAGTAGCTATTTACCTTGTCATGCCACATTACCTCATTTATGAATTAATGGTTAGGTGTGCAGTATCATGGTGTCCCTGAGTCATTAACAGAGAAAAGTGCATTGCAAATGACATGGACAGAGTTTGGCTCTGTAATTTCCTGGTGAACATAGCATCTAATGGGAAAAGTTTTTATGAAAGAACTTTTGGAAAGGTGAGTGTTGTAGAACAGAGATGCTTAAATCAGTATTTTACACTCAAATTTTTAATCACACCACAATTCTTTATGCAGCAATAATGTTAATCTGTGGTCTTTTGGAAATCTAACATCATGTTAGTTGGTATGAAAGGTTATATTATACCAAACTGCCTGACGACATAGGCCAGATGTGTAAGGAGAAAAAGATTCCCCACTTCCTGATTAATGCATGATCTACTATTACTGTTTATCTCATTTAAATTTTTGCTGAAAGATGGATTTGGGCTGATGATTTTGTGACCATTTAAAAGCTTATAGAAACATTTTAAGTTTCTTGGTTTGTTTTATGTTTTTCAGTACAGTACTGTACTTTATATTTTGCTTCCAAGGAGCCAGACTTGCTTCACATTGTTTTTAAAGTGGTCGTAAGCAAAAGCTCTCCAGGCTTTCTGAAGGTCTGTCAAAGTTTTTCTTTGGACATTTGCTGATTTTTCACTCATTTTCAGTCCAGTGTTTGTACCTAACCATTTTCAGAGGAATGTGTTTTTGTTTGTTTCTTTGTTTGTTAAGTCACTTAACACTGCACTATGAATGATTCAAGCATAAAAAAGGCACCTAACTCAAGGGTTGAACCAGTGTTCTGTCTACACATAACAAATTGTATCAAAAGACATATTTTACTAGCAGCCTGTCAAAAAAACACAATTTGTTTCCATTTCTTTAAGTTGAATCTCTGGAAAATGCCAAAGATAACACAGTTTGACAGACATAAAAGAGTATTTTTGTGCCAACAAGGCGATTCCCAAAGAGCTATTCTCCAAAAACTTGGTATATCTTGGTATATATTGCATTGTGTCCTTAAAAAATTTGAGGAAACTGGACAAAAGAGAAAGTGACAAGCCTAAAAACCCTCTTACAGCAGATTAACAACATCTCAAAGAAATTCAGCAAAGACCTGACACAGGACCTGAGAGATGGATCTGGCCCTTCAGAAATGGTCTCAGTGGAAGGTGGCTGTCAAGAAGCCATTCTTAAGGAAAGGAAACATGGAGAAAAGGCTGAGGTATGCCAAATTACACAAGAACTAGACTGAAAATCCGTGGTAATAGGTCTGATGGAGAGATGAATCTAAATTTGAAATTTTTGGTTCAAATTGTCATCAGTAAGAATGGAGGTCAGAACAGAGGTACAACAGCTAGTGTCTACAGCTATCTGTAAAACACAGTGGAGTCTCTGTTATGGTTTGGGGCTGCATTTCAGACAGTGGTGTTTGAAATGTCAAAATTGATTGGATTGGTTGGATTTGATTGATTGGATTTATGAAAGCAGAAAACTTCCATCAGATTTTGATCCACCATGCAATATCATGTCGAGAACATCTGATTGGCAACAGCTTCATTTTTCAGCACAACAATGATCCCAAACACTGCCAAAGCAGTAAAAATATACCTGGATAGAAAAACACACAATGGAACACTATCAGTCATGAACTGACCTCCCCAGAGCCTGGACTGAAGCAGTGTGGGATCATCTTGACAGAGAACAGAACAAAAGGCAACCAACATCCAAAGAAGAGCTCTCAATGTCCTTCAAAAAGCCTTGAACTATTCCTAAAGACTACTTAAAGAAATTACAAGAATGCTCGCCTAATCTGAGTTCAGGGTGTGTTGAAGAATAAAGGTGGTCACACCAAATATTGACTTTCAAGGTCATTAGACTTGTACAGACTCTGTTTTCACCTTGAAATACTGTATTTCCATTCATGTTTGCACATGCTTCAATAAATTGCTGCACCTATTTCCCATTTTCCTAGCAAATTATAAAGAACTGAGGGTTGGCTCAACACTTTTTCACAGTACTGTATTTAGATCTGTAAAACTGTGTTATTTTATTTACTTCTGTCCATCTCAAGTTTCCATATGGATTTGGAAACACAGCACAGTAGATCAAAGAGCAAAGTCTGTACTCAGAATACATATAAATCAAGAAGATGCTGGGGCCTTAAGAGATGAGAGCTGCAATCTGTGATCCTTTAGCCACAGCTAAGGGCTTTGACTCAAATGATTCATCACATGATGATTAGTTGTGGCCAGGCTGGTATCCTTTCTCTTCTAAGCTCGGCCCTGTTGGAAGCTATTTTGGACATGAACAGGCGCTCACTGCTAACCGAGCTTTAGATGTGGAGTAGAGATAAGTGTTATGTCCCTCAACAATCTGACAAACCTGCAAACCAGATGAGTCGCAGTGCAGATGTTTTTTTCAATAGTAGGTGTGTGTGAGAAAGGGGGAGAAAGAGAGTGGGAGGTGGTATTCGTAGATGGAAAAATGTAAGGGATTACAAATCCAAATTCAGTAATTACATTACGCATACTAATCCAGTCTGTCACTCTGAATTTTGCTTAGCTCTCCTGTGTGCTGTCTTAAGATGTTTTTACACATGAACTCTGGAAAATTCTTGCATTCTCACTATGAGAAATACTCATATGGTATATGCAAGGGTGTAGAGCAAGAATGACACAGGGTGACCAATTGATAGCTATTAATTAAACTTCATTAAAAAATTCAAAAGACTTTGTACTAGGGAAATGGCAGGTGGAGTTGTGAGCTGGTTAAAGACGCTTGTGTCAGACATTTGTGTTCTCATATGTACCTTTTTTTTGGATCATGACGAGAAAGGTGTCTGAGTAGCTTTCTAGTAACTCTAGCTGTGTTAATTACATATTTATGTATTAAACAAAATGAAGTGTATGGCCAAACATTAAATAAATAAAAAAGTAGTACTTAATTTGTGGCTTATTATATCACACCCTATGTGATGTTGTAGTAAGGCAGCAAGGAGTAGATAATGAATTTTACTTGCTCATTCCCACTGTTCAGTTTTACATAGTTTCCCCAGCAGTGAAATAAATGCATCCCTTTTTGGAATACATGTAAACAATCCTGCTTAGCGATAGGATTCACTGTCCTTGGGGCAGACATACAGACAACTCACAGCCTGTGTGGGCCCCCTTTGTGTCTTGGGTCTTCTCTGTTGGTGGCTCTGTTTTAACAGCCTCCTTCCCTTAAACTATTACCCTGCAGCAGAATTGGGCTGCTGCTGTAAACTCCATGTTTAATTAATGGTGTTTTGCAGCTTATTTATACATCATAAATGGCTAGCGGGGGCAATATTAGAAGCGTGTTTTTATCAAATGTCTGGCTTTTTAACAGCATGCTGTTTTATGCAAGGTCTCTGCTGCTGTGAAGGTGGAAACAAAATGTTGTCTAGAGGGACTGGGGTGCAAAGCACAGTATGGGTCTATGATAAAAAGGTTGCGGTTTTAGTTGGACTGGTCCAGGCAGGGAGGTGGTTGTGCGGATTTGACACACACTGATGAGACCACCAGAGCTAGTGGTCTCACAGAGCGGGAGGTATGGAAATATGTCCTATCCGCAGGAAAGCAGAGCTGGAAAAAGCAAAGATGTCGGATTGCTAATGAATCGTAACATCATATCGATATCCTGGATTCTGTCCTACTATAACAGAATAGAAATGAAAGTCAAAAAGTTCAGGAACTGAGGTGAGAGAGAGGGGAAAATGCACAAGGAAGAAGCTAAAGCAGGGTCAGTGAGGGACACAAGGCCTACAAAGTATGAAAACAGTGAAAGGTACACAGATTTGGAGAAGACGGGAGTGATGCAGATGGGGGTGTAGTGTCTCTGTATAAACATGCAATCAGACACATGGTAAAACAGTAACAGGAGCTGCAGTTGTCCTAACTTGTAATGAAGTCTGTGCTCTTCTACCTACCTCACCTTCATTGCTCTTCCACTTGGACACAGTCTTCCTTTTCAATTTGTCTTTTTACTTGTTTCATCCTCTTACTATCTCTCATTCCCCCTTTCTTTATGCCTGGTATTGCAAGCTACCTCTTATTTTAATTTATTCTTCTTCACTTATGCACTTTCTTTACAGACATCTATGCCTTTCCCCTCTGCCCTCTTCCCTCCTTTCCCCACCATCCTTATGTATAGAAGCCAACAGATCAAACAAAATCCCTCCATAAATACCAGCTTAGATCATCTAATCAGCCAAATTGCAGCAGAATGCTCTGCCTTAGGGGAAGTTTTTTTCTTTGCTGGGAAACATTACTTAATGGCACCAAATCAGGCATTGAGAGAGTGTTGTCTTCTCATTGTTAAAAACGGTCTGTCTGGTTTTTTTTTTGGCTCCTGGCTTATAACACCTGAGCTTGAGTCTTCCAGCAGTGTTTGGGTTGAAAGGATGTCTCTTCAGTGTAATCCATTACAGACTGCTCCCTGCTGTAATCAATCATTAAATCCAAATATTCTGAAATTAAATTTACTGCCGTCATAGTAATTATGAAATATAACTGATTGTAGTACAATAAATAAATCCCATCTACATTATAGTGAGTACATGAGTGGTGAGCTTCAGACTTAAATCACCTGCCACTCGAGAAGGCAATCTCCCTGTCCTCCCTCTACAGTTCCAGCTCTCACCGCTTTTCATTATTTCTGAGCCAAAATGAAATTTCATTGAACCGTTCAGAATAAAAAGGCGGAAATAAAATCTATTCCGAAGCGCAATGGCCGTGTCTGCTGTCTTTCTGTTTAATGACTCTTTGCAAAACACTACTGTCTTTCCGAAAAAAGACAGGTTCTAAGCTTTTTCTGTGATTGCTTTACTTAGTCCCTCTATCCTTTGGGTGCAGTGTTCAACAATGATAGTGTTAGCCTAGGTCATTGTACTCTGTCATATCCTTGATGGTAGAGCAGGACTTGGCCAAGGACGCACAACAGCAGAGCTTTATCAGAAGGGATGATGTCCTCCGGTTTATAACCTTGACTCACATCCGCTGTTGCTTCCCACTAACTAAATTGTTGCAAAGCAGGGCTTTTCCATTATATGATCTATGTGCTGTAGTAGCAGCAGCAGTGGATAAAACATTAAAACAACAAACAGTGATACAGTGAAATCATTTGGAGACAAAGTATCTACTGTAGTCTATTTAAATGACGGCATATTGTTTGGCGTAAGAGTAAAATGTAATCTAAGAGCCCTTTGTGCAAATTTTTTTAGATTCAATTTCTGTTTGTAAGATTGAACAGTTTATCACTTATCCATGTGAAAGAGTCTTTGTGTCTATCTCTGGAAAAGAAATTATTCTGTATAAGTTTGGCAGCCTAATAGCAGTAGATTCTATGTTAATCCCAGGTTGCTTAACTTCAGTTCGGCATTTGCTCCGCAACAAAGATCTTAATTCAGTGGAAAATCACCTAATTGCTTTGGCTTTCCTGCAAATCTGCCATCAGGAGTATAGTTTTGTCTTTCTTCCGTAAACCAAGGGTTAAGAGTTTATGTTATTGCTAGCCTGCGTTGGCAATCAATCTGAAGATCTCAGATTCTTCAAATGAGAAAAGCTCTGGTCAAGGTCTTGGCCATGCACACAATTAGGAAGGAAAGCCATGGGAGAGAGAGAGCAGAAAGCAGCTGCAAATCTTGTCCACAGCCAAGTTTATGACTTGAGGATAATGCATGTCTAGAATGAGGGTGAGGGGATTAATTTGGATCTTTATTGTAATTCTGAGAGCTTGACCAGGCAGCCATTCCTCACCCAGAGTCCCACTGCATGGCTTTGAGAGTCTCTGGTCCTCAATGTAGTTGGAATGGAAGCTTCATTAATGGATAACTCATTATTTGGAGTTTGGCCCCACATGGAGAATGAATTGATATTCATCAACTCAAGAATGTAACAACTGAAGAAATGTTTGTTTGTTTTTTTGGAAGCCTCAAAAAGCACCTGTATACTCTATGTCCAAGTCAAGTCTTGACAAGCATGTCTCTGATTTTTTTTTTTTTTTTTTTAAGTGATAGGACAAAGTTCTTTAAGTGGAGCAACTTGATGGTTTAATGTGTGATGATACAAGGCCAATGATAAAACCAGCTTATTCATCTTAGGGCATCAAATACTGCAGTTTTGCCAAACCAGATGGCATCTCAAAGATATGCACAAGGTGTTCTTTGACGTCACAGTTGAACACACTGGGTAAGTGTAATTTTTCAATGTATGTGTTTAATTAGTTACATTGGTTGGTTCATAGGTCATTGGACTGGGTGAAAAGTTAGTTAAACAACAGGCAACAATTTGTGAAGACGGGAGAACATCAATCAAAATATTTGAACACTGCTCGTGGAGTCCTACAGGGGTCAGTATTTGGTCCAAAACTTTTCATCTTGTATATAAATGATACATGTAGAGTATTAGCTATATTGCAGTTCCATTTATTTGTGGATGGGGCTACACAAACATTCTTTGTCATGGAGAGAGTTTACAACAGCTTCTGGAGGTTATCACAGAAATGACTAAACTAAAAAGATGGTTTGATAAAAATAAATTATCACTGAATTTAAGCAAAAATAAATTATTATATTTGGAAATTCTAGGAGAGACATGAATGTAAATGTGATGATAAATAATATTAAAATAATATTAAAATAGAGAGAGTATATCAGATTAAATTTCTTGGTGTGATATTAGACCACAAAATCAGCTGGAATCTTCAAATAAAACATGTATAATCAAAACATATCAAGAACCATTACAGTCCTGAGTAAAGCAAAGCATCTGTTGAATCATAAATCACTTCATATACTTTAAATTTCTGTGTAGAGGTGTGGGGTGGCACATACAAGTGCACTGCAACAATTATGTATACTTCAAAAACGGGCAATAAGAATAGTTAACCAGGTAGGGTTAACTATTTAACACCAACATGTTATTTTTGAAATCACACATGTTAAAATGTATGGACCTTGTTAAATATCTCACTGCACAAGTACTGTGTAAAGCACAGAATAAACTTACCAGGAAATATACAGAAAATGGTATAATCTGGGGTGTTATAATCTGAGGTGAAAGTGTAATTTGAAACTACAGCGACTACAGCGAAAACCTTTTGTGTTTCTATCTGTGGAGTCAAACTATGGAATAGACTTTCACCATATATGTGAATGTATATCTATCTAAAAGATATATATATATATATATATAGATAGATATAGATATAGATATAGATATAGATATAGATATCAGAATCAGAATCTTTTATTGTCATTATGCCAAAAGCACAACGAAATTATATGCTGTCCCATTCAGTGCAAAGAAAGCAAGGGAAGCAATCTAACTATTCACAGAAATACAAAAAAAAAATAAAAGAATTGCCAATAAATAAATACAGTATAAACAGTATAAAAGTTTAATTAAAAATAGATATGTACATATATGTGTGTGTGCTTGAGTCATTATTGATTCCACAGGTTGGATATTGCCCAGGTTAGTGAAGGAGAATGTTCATTTATTGTTTATTATTTATTATTGCAACATAATACAATATAGAGATAGATAGATTATGTAGTGTAGGTGAGTGTGAGTGTATCTAAGGGTACAGGTATGCACTGTATAAGCATCGGTGAATTTATGTATATATGTATGATTGTATATGTTTATTGTATGCAATGTGTAGATATGAATGTCCTTTTATGTGCATATGGGCTATTGGCAGGCAAATGGAATTAAGATGAATGTTGCCATCATTCATTAGACAGGAAGGAGGGGTAGGATCATATAAATTTATACTTCTTCCTACTCCTTTTTGAGCATAAAATTTGAGTTACTTATATAAAGACAATTAATATACTGGGTATTTTGTTTTGCTCTGTTATCGCCCTTTTTAAAGGAGGACAGTTACCTTTTGATGTGCAGTATTTGTTGTGGCTAGTATTTCAAGGAACCAAATCCAAAGGACACTGTGTGTCCATCTTTGCGACGCTATCACTGACAAATGGTGAATATTTTCTTTACCCCTTGTTTTTCCATTCAATCTGTATTGCACTCTGTGCTACATTAAATTGCACCTGAAGGGCATTCTCTGCTGTTATTGGTCTAGAGGCAAGTGTTAACCTGTCTGTCTTTTCTCAATCCATAGAGATTTCAATTGCCTTTATTATCTTTACATTTAGTGTTAAATATCAGCCTCACTCTGCATTGCACTTGCCCTCATAGTTAATGATCATCCTCCAAGGTCTCTTCTAGACTGCAGTCCAGACACTGGTCCAAATCTGTCCTCTCCATCGCCCTCTAAATCCACAGCTATTTCCATAGCTACAGGCATATGTTTTGTATACATAAGGTAGTTTTAGAGTAAAATGTTTTTGGTTGGATATAGGAAACTAATCACCATGGTGAAATTCAGGTCAGTATCACCCCATGGTCAAAGGTGAACACAAACCAGGGGACCCATTGATTCTTGGTAAAAATTACCCCCATTCTCCATTCACTCAGCTACTCAGTCCATGCCCATCACCCTTCTCTAGCTGTGATTAGAAATCATAACCTCATGCTTCACTGTCACACTATGTCCACATCCATTTGGCAAGGACAGCTAAATGACCTGTTTCTTGGACTCAGACTCTGGCTACCCCTCATACCCTTCAGCAGTAGGAACGTGTGGACTTAGGTGGTCTAATCATCTGTGCAGGCTGATTATAGAGGCCCCCATCTTCCTGTGACACGTTAATCAGGCCAGTGTTGTGGACTTACTTAAAACACACAGCAGTTCAGTGGCTTTGATGCTGCCGCCACTCCAGGCCTGGTCAAGGTCACCGTTGATGACTTCTTTGATGTTACCACACAGGTTACTCGACAGGGTGAAGCTGTCAGTGTTGGTAAAGGCATTATGTGACAGTAATTGCTAACTACAGAGTCCTGATGGTATAAGTGGTCCAACTTTGTAGCGTTTTTATTTATTTATTTTTTACAGTCTTGTTTGTGATCTGTTGGATTCGTTATTCTATTATATTACATCAGGGTTTTGCCAAGACTTTCCTGACAGATTGCCCTTAATCTCAAAGTTAGGATTTTTCTTAACTCCTGCATTGATTTTTCAGGTACCACAACATTTTTTGAAAAATGAGGGTCGGATCTGGAGAGTTTTAGATTAATTTCCTGCCCACTCTACAGCTTAAGAACTACCAGTGAGATACACGTTTCACTGGTGACCTCATAAATAAGGCCATTACAGCAATCAAAGTGAAGTATGAAATAGGTGGATTTGGGTTTGAAGAAACATTGGGGCAGGAAGCCTTTCATTAAAGACCCAAATGAATCTTTGGTATGGGTGACTTCTGTGCAGGCCAAGTGATCCCCAGATGATGGTAAATCAATCTGAATATCCGCTGGTGTCATCACACAGTTAATGGTTATAAAAGAGCCCAGTGAGAGAGAGAGCTGAACTTTTTAAAATCCTTTTTTTCTTCTCTGAGTCAGAGTTGGACCGCTTTACTTTCTACAATCACCCGTTCAAAGAATGAGAATATGATAGACACACATGGCATTGAGAAGGGAAAAAAATACCTCTTACCATCTGCCATTTCTACTCATCTTGTCAGAGCAGTATTTATTATCTTTAACCATAAGCACCCTTGCTTTAAACCCTTTTCCAGTGACCTCATCGACCGACGGGCCTGTCATGCAAATCATTGTTATATGGCTAAAAAATGGGAACAATAACTCATCCCTACAAACTTAAAACAGCACTCCTGTGTCTCTCCTTGCAGTATACACCTGTACTTCATTGTTACTGGGACTGTGGTTGGTGGAGATAAATATTACATCACTTTTTGAGATAAACCCTTTTCCGAGGAGCCAGTAAATTTGAATAGAGTCATAAGAGGATGCCTTTAAGGATGAAAGAATTAAAATAGATACTTTTCACCTGTACTTCACCACATATTTGCTCTGCCTAATACATATGGAGTCATATTTTACAATTAACAATGCATTTCATAATGCCTAACTGTATCTTCCAAGAATTACATCAGTAAACATCTTGTTAGGGTTAGTTTGGGGTTGGGCAGTTTGATATTCAGTTTTAGTTTGTTTTGCTTCAGTATCCGTTTGCTGTTAGCTATACACTTACCAGTTACTGTCTTAGTTATACTTGCTAGTACTGGGTTGTATCCCCTTTTGCCTTCAGATCTGCCTTAATTCTTTGTGGTATAGATTCAATAAGGTGCTGGAAACATTCAGAGATTTTGGTCTATATATGGATGCCATTTCAGCACAGTGAACTGATTTTCAAGATAGTTTAATTTGAGCTTTGTGACATAGTGTGTTATCCTGCTGGAAACAGCCATTACAAGATGGGTACACTTTGGTCATAAAGGGATGGAAATAGTCAGCAACAATGCTCAGCAAGGCTGTGGCTTTTAAATTATCCTGAATTGGTACTAAGGAGCCCAAAGAATTCCAGGAAAACATCCCCCACACCATTACAACACCACCACCGGCCTAAACCATTTAGATAAAGCAGGATGGATCCATTCTTTCATGTTGTTTATGCCAAATTCTGACCCTACCACCTGAATGTTGCAGCAGAAATCAAGACTCGTCAGACCAGACAGCATTTGGCCAATCTTCTATTGTCCAGTTTTGGGGGCCTCATGTGAATTGCAGCCTTGGTCTCATTCTCCTCTGACCTCTGGCACCAACAAGGTATATTTACCCAGAGAACTGCCACTCACTGGATATTTTCTCTTTTTTGGACCATTCTCTGTAAACTCTAGAGATGTTTCTGTGAGGAAAATCCCAGTAGATGAGCAATTTAAGACCAGCCCGTCTGGCACCAACATCCAGGTCACTCAAATCACCCTTCTTCCCCATTCTAAAGCACTGTTTGAACTTCAGCAGGTAACCATGTCTATATTCCTGAATGCATTGATTTGCTGCCATGCAAATGGCTGATTAGATATTTGTGTTAACAAGAAGTGGAACAGGTGTAACTAAAAAAGTGGCTGGTGAATGTATATTGCCTCTCTTTTGATTGCATGGTACTGGTTGGAATATTTTAGTTAATGGTGTCTAGCTCTGAGGCAGCAATTTAGGTAAAACTTTTCCTAGTTTCTACACAATGCCCATGATCACGCAGTTAGGTCCATAAAAATGTAGTTTAAGTGTGAAATGAACTTTACCTGCCTGCTCATGCCTTTACGCCAACCATACTTGTTTTTATGTTTATAATTTGGTCAGGTATCGTTTTACTTTTAGATTTTTTTTTTATCATGGCAGCAAGCTTCTGTCACTTCTGTATGAGACAGTTCTTTGAACTAAACTTTAAGGTAGAAAGTCAGCCAAATAATATTAAAGGATTATACAGTATATCCTGTTTTACATTCACCTCTCACCTTCTCTCTTACTTTCTTTCATTCCCTCCATTGTCTGGAGTCCCTCACTTCATCCACTCTGTTCTTTACCTTCCTTTTCTTCTATTTACACATCTACAGTCTGTCTTTTCTCTTGTACCTGTCATCCATGTCAGGGCTCTCGAAGGGATGAGAAAAGAAGAAAGGGTCTGTGGGCCTTGAGCTTGAAAAGATTCAGGAAAGCAGAGGAGGGAAGGGGAGAGGAAGAACAGGTGACCAGTAACTCCCTCTGAACATCTTAAACACCTGGCTGGGCTTTCAAGTGTCACTCCTCTCATATCCACACCAATCTCTGCATGTCTCACAGGCCTGCCAGGACTCTGTGAATGGTAAAAATGTACATCTTTTCCCTAGTCTCTCTCTCTCTCTCTTATCTTTAAATTTTTTTTGGTTTCCTCATACTGGCTATAGTACTAAAAATGTATATAGTCATTCCTTATTTACTCATTAAAAACTCATGTAATGTGTGATTGTGCCTGAATATGTTTAAAGTACGTGCTTTCTTGTATGTCTGCAGTTGTGTGTCTGAATGTGCTTGTGTCAGTTACTTTTGCAATCTAGTTTTCCATTCCTCTTTTCCTGAACCAATTTTTAGGATTATGTCTGCTTGCCAGATATTTATGTCACAGTATGAGTGCGAGTCCAAAGAATCCTAAACTGTGGATCAGCAGAGGTATTCATCCTGTCAGTCTGCCTGAGCCACCACTCCTTGAGACATCTGTGGGCTCTCCTCCTTGAGCTCTGGATTTGTTTCTGTTAATCAAATCTGCCCCATAATATAAATAAACAAAATATTTGAGTACATGTACTTGTTGCCCTAGTGGGAGTTGACACCTACAAGGCTGACAATAATTCTGACAAATACATTAACTTGAGCTGTTGTTTGGAAAATATGTTTGTAAAAGTGATGGTTGTATTAGGGCAAGACATGTATGTGCTCACAATATCAACAAATGAATGGAGGGGGAGTCATTTGCAGGATATTTGCAGCTTTTCTGAGTCTGCATCAGTACACCAGTTAAACACAGTGATGCATACACAAAGTTGATTTGACAAATAAAGTCAAATAGCTACACTTTCACTGGGTACATACTCCAAGTACTCTTTGACAGGTTAGAGTTTTCTCTAATCAGTTATGTTGATTTGTGCAGTTGTCATAAATGACAATCCCACACTGCTTCAGTAATATTGAGGTCCAGGCTCTGGGGAGGCCAATCCATGACTGATGGTGTTCCATTGTGTGTTTTTCTAGTGTTTGGGATTATTGCCATGCTAAAAAAATAATGCTGTTGCCAGTCAGGTGTTTTCCAGATGGTACTGCATGGCGGATCAAAATCTGACTGTACTTTTCTGCATTCATACTTTTCATCAGTTTTGACAAGATCCCCAACACCCCTCGCTGCAATGCAGCTCCAAACCATGACAGAACCTCCACTATATGTTACAGATGGCTGTAGACACTCACTGTTGGACCTCTCTCCTGACCTTCTCTCCATATATGCTGATGATGACTTGAACTGAAAATTTCAAATTTAGATTAATTACTCCATAAGATCTGTTGCCAGTGATTTACTGTCCAGTTCTTGTGTAATATGGACTACCCAAAGATACAAGAGACCCAAATAACTACAAATTTTTTGTTATAGTTCCCTAAATTACAGTGTGATACAGTGTAAAGAGGGAGAAGTGATGGTTAAAACTTTTGACCGCAAACATCTCTCTGACTAATACTGCCTCTTGAAATACTGCAGATAAGAAGAACTACATCACATTTTAGAGCAAAACCTCAAAACTATGGCATCATCATGACTCTATGTCATCTATGAAATGCAAGGTGAGACAGTTCAAATGCCTGTGTGGGTGCCTATAAATCCTCCTTCTGTTGATAGTGCTGGGGTCAGAGTTCAAGTGTTGAGGGACCACTACTGTCTCCACAGGGAGTGTTGGGTAATGGAATGGGAGATTCAGGTCAGATAGAATGATTTGGGTGCAACCTCTGGCACCAGCTTAGACTCAAGCCACAGTGACGGACTAATGCTCGGTTTGGGAGCAAAGGCTGCAGCCATAATGGCCATTAAAAGGCCATCGAGCAACAAAGAGAGCTGTAAATTCAGTCCCATATTAGGGCATACACATATGTTGGCTGTAATTCGGTTACGCTCAAATAATTTGATGTCTGCTTATATTTACTCAGCAATTATTTAACATTACTTGTCTCATAAAACTGATTTTAGGATAGAAACATCCACCTAGCAAAAAGGCACAATTTATATCTGCCACTTGTAGTGTTTGCCTTTTCTTGCATGAAAAATATTACATTTTTCATGCAAGAAATATTACATACAAGCCTATACCAGTGTATACACACACTTTCAGTTCTTGCTTAGATCTGACAACAGCATCACTGCAGTTGGTACATCTGAAGCCCAGCTGGGTACACTTGATCAAAAAAGATATGCCTGCATGCTGTTTTTTTTTCTTTTCTTTTTTTTTTTAACTGTGTATATGAATTGTATATGGAGACAAAGTTAGAAAGGCAAGTTTGAGATGGTGTGGACACATGCAGAGGTGGGATAGTGGATAGATGAAGATGGAGGTGCCGGGCAGGAAGAAAAGAGGAAGACCTCAGAGAGGATTCATGGATGTAGTGAAGAAGGGCATGTGAAGGTCTGGTGTGACAGAGGAGGATGCTAAGAGTAGTGTGAGTTGGAGGCAGATGATCCACTGTGGTGACCCCCTAAAGGGACCAGCTGAAAGAAGCAGAAGTGTGTATGAATTGTATGCTGTAAGCACAGTTCAGTACATCTAGAACGTCCAGATTATCCTGGTCACTCCAGTTGTGCATCATCAGGTGCATAAAGCTTTGATACCACTCTTATGTTTATGCCTTGGATATGAAGCTGGCACCAGCTGTGTGTTGTATATTCAAGCACACATTCATACATATTGAACCACACTGGGTTATGTATGAGTGTCTGGATGTCTGTAGCCCTTTGGCTGGCTTCACCTGTCACCTGTCAATCTATCACTGTCCCCTGATGGCCCCCCTTTTCTTAACCTGCCAGCGTCAGGGCATGACAGGGGACAAAGCTAGAGTGACAGACAGTGACAGGACAGCGATCCCTTCTGTACGCCACGAGCAGGGGGTTGCTTCTCCATGTGTCACCCTGAGTGACAGAGTGGAGCCCTGCGCCTGAGGTGGAATGATGCAGCTACTAGATAGAAGACTGGTCCAGAAGCAGTGGCTGTATCTCTGTTTCACATACGTGCATACAAATCATTGCAGGCTTATAAATGAAACCACTTTTTACACATAAACACATGTATCTGCAAATAGACCACCAACATGTTTTTTGTTGCACTTTGTGATCTTTGCATAAAACATGATTCTTCCTCTCAGGGTGGCAACTACAGAGCAATTTTAAAGACAAAATACTATTAACTTATTTTTACTGGCTCTGCTAAAGGCTGCTGAGAATATGGTGAAGTTGTAAATGGGATTTCATGTGTGATTGTAAAAAAA
>VUQS01074227.1:0-17210 GCA_015108495.1 Heterochromis multidens | reverse complement strand
AAAAAAAAAAAAAAAAAAAAAAAAAAAAAAAAAAAAAAAAAAAAAAAAAAAAAAAAAAAAAAAAAAAAAAAAAAAAAAAAAAAAAAAAAAAAAAAAAAAAAAAAAAAAAAATAAAATATGAAAAAAAAAAAAAAAAAAAAAAAAAAAAAAAAAAAAAGCTATATATAAAACAAGCTTTTATAAAGGCTGTGTGATTGGATTTTAGATCAATTAGATTTAGACACACCACATCAAAACTTAAAATTGGCTGTCTAAATTACATTGGATTTTTCCATTGCTCTTTATTGCCCATACCCCACCCCCAGTGCTGGGCTGTTGCCTTTGCCTCATTCAGAATTGAATGGCGTGTATGAAAGCAGTTCAGATAGATGCTATAGGTTTACAAAAGCATTATAGAGTGAAGAGGAAAAAATCTGAAACACTGTTTAAAAGAATAAAATCTTCCCCCCAACTCTTATATCTGCATGAAAACAGGTCTTCCTACATCAGTGCATTGATGTGTCTCCACTAGCCTCAGTAACCATGATGTATTTATATATCTTTACTATCTGTCCGCAGCCCCCCAGGCATCACTAAACCCAATCAGGCTTGCAATGAGTAGCGTCATCACTGGATGAGCTATTTCCCCCTTGAGACCCCTGTTGTCTGAACTGTGGGTTCAGGGTGCAGAGAAAGGAAGCAGAATCCACATAAAGGGCTTTCTGAAAGGTCTGTATTAGAATGGGATCACAAGGAAACCAACATTAGAACATCACCACCAATATTTATACTAGGGAGTTCAAAAGGAGGATATTGTCATCCCTACCTTCCTGTCTCCACTGCCTGTCTACCAAAAGGTCAACATCAAAGCTCTGAAAATGCATGCCTTCCTCTTTCTGCCTTAATTTTCTATCTGTCTTCATTTTTGTGGTCTTTTTCTTCTCTGTTCACTATTGGCAAAAGATGTTATGTGGACCAAAATGCAAAGTACCCCTAATGGATAGGACATATAGATAATACAGCTTTAAGCAAAATTGTATAGCACTGAAAAACACAAGTACCAGCACAGTGGAAGAAAATGCTTGATTCTGAAGTGAAATTTAAACTTTAGGAACAAAGCCAACTTCTTTTTAATAAACAAAGCAACCAGGCAATTAAAAGATAAGTTTACAGCACAATTACAAAGGGGTTTTAAAAGCCTCTCTAACTTGTTCTTTATCAGGTTTGCATTAATTCTGAGGCACGCTTGATGGATTAAAAGGTCGAGAGATATGTGTAGGGTCAAACCTGGCCAAGACTTGGTGTTGGTGTATTGAATGGTGAATAGTGGATTGAAGCAGTTAAATGTTGGGTGTTTCCATTAGTACCTCTAGGAATGTGATTTGGACCGACAATCTTGGCCTATTCTGTATTGCTGAAGAAACGTATCGGATCGTTGCAGGTAACAGACACGCGAATGCAGATAAGCATCTCAACGTGATCCAGACAATTAGCCTGTGTTTACTTCAGGAAGCTCGCTGTAATAGATCAAAGAGAACTGGGAGTTGTATCAGTGGCTCCGGAGGTTGTCTCCTTGTCTCTCTCGATCATTCTCATTCGCCCCTGACTCCTGCTCTCCCTCCCTTTTTCTGTCGCTAGTCAATTTTGCTGTGACTGACCTCAGGAGAACTCTGACCTGCAGCCTCAGGCCACAATCCTTCAAAGCTGCTGTTTCACACCACCGAGATACTCTCCCCTTTTGTCTGTGCTGTCTTTTTTTGAGGATTTATGCAGTCAGTCTGTGTGTTTTCTAGGAATAGTAATCAGAGGTGGTTGAATAGGCTGCATAGGGTGAATTTCCTGTATTCTTGTATGAAATGGCATGAATCTGTCTGTGTGTGTGTCTGTGTGTGTGTGTGTGTGTGTGTGTGTGTGTGTGTGTGTGTGTGTGGTATAGTAAAGGGCTCAGTCAGGCAACATAAAAGGCTCTTTTCCTGTTAGGGGTTATCAGTACAGGAGACCCCAGTGGTTTGACATGAACACGCTCAGACAGACTTAGGGGTGCTGATGCTAGGTGGCTTATCTCCAGTGTCCCTGGTCCCAGAGGTCTCCAGACTACCAACCATTTTCCCTTTTCTATGCTCTCGTAAGCATGCACTGGCTGAAACAGACTCCACTATTCATTGGTCCCATGTCTTCAAGGGCATTTTGACATTTAACTATTTTTTACTTTCTAATCCTGCCCTTGAAAACTCAAGCAGATCACCACAGTCACAGTTTTGTTAGGATTTAAAAGTACAGAATTAATCTCTTTTTTGATTAATTAGCTCAAAGATCCAAATGTGTTTTGTTTTTTTTACGCATGCTTGTTTTTTTTTTTCAAGAACTAATATTCCATCTCACTATATCTATATTAAATATATTTTTCAAAACTGGATCCAAAGAGCTTTGAGAATGCAGTATTTGCTTTATAAATGACTTTAATGAGTTAACCATTACTAAAACATTGTTGATTAATTTTCTTCTGATTGTCTTGTCCATTGATTGTTTCAGCATCAGTAAAGTGATCTGTTTCTTCTCTTGTTAATTAAACAAGTGCACTGGAATTAACATTAATTATCTGAGCTATCACGTATTTCCAACAACACACACATACACATTCTCCACAGCAAATCCTTTGCCATCCAAATCCAGACAACCCCACATTATTTGCTCTATAGCCTGCAGGCTACAGTAGACAGCAGTAAGCCTGAGAGACGGAGACAACACGACCATAAAAATGGACCCACAGCTGGACATTAAAAGGTTCTTTCTTGTGTTGCTTTCTGCCTTCTCTGATAAGTCTAAGACAGTTTGCAGTGGCAAGCATTAGAGGAAGCTGTGATTGTGTGAACCCATCTTCTGTTTGGGAGCAGCACTGCTGACCTTGCAGGCTGAAGGTAGCTGAGACTGTCGTGTTTGCTTTGTAGCATTAAAAAGTTGTCCAAGTTGATTCAGCATAACTTTTTAAGTTTTAAGATTAGTAGTTTATAACCGAGCAGCAAAAACCAACAAACCTCCACTGGAATTTAGATAGATAGCTTGCTGATTGAACTATAGGTATCAGCTGCACCACTTAATCTGTTGTTTCATCCTTGTAACTGTTGTGCTGCTGTGATGTAACTGCAAGTTGTATAGAGATAAATAAGATTAAAAGTCTTCCACCATGCTAGTAGGTTGAATATTGCCCAAGTGCAAAGTACAGCTGTAACTGAATCACAGAAAATAACTGTTTGGATGGCTTTAACCACTGGTAAAATGTCCCAGAGCTCTGATTTAGAACTAAGTCCACAATGTGAGCTGATCAAAGAGAAGCTTTTATAGCTGTGGGCTGAGTCTGACCAACAGATGAACCACATCATCCATATTTCCCCATTCAGCTCTGTTCATACAATACTTACCTCCTGGCAACTCTTTACTTCTCACCTCGTGTAGTTTTGTGACTCGGCAAACATCGCATTTCACATTGTTCGCATTGCCTGTTCTACTTCCTGAAGAAATGGGAGGAAAATGGAGAATGAAGGGTTGACATGAATCTAGGTCAGATCGCAGTCGAAATTTTGCAGCTAAGTGAGTTATTTGTGAGTGCAGCTGAATCATTTATTGTAATAGACTGTGCACAAAAATTTAGGTTTCATTACTGTCTGAGAGAGCTGCAGATGTGAAGATATGGAGCAGGGAAATATTGCAATAAAATAGTTCTTTCATTTCCTGTAGTAAATAGAATCAGCTTTACAGGCCATAAAGTCTTTATCCATTTTTAAAAGGACAATAAACACATTTTCTGATTTATATCAAGTGAAAGGGTGAGACAAATGTTAATGTGCGAAATCTTAATAGCTATATTTCATCATACATGATATTTAACATAAATTCCATGACCCATATTTTGAAAGCTACTCAAAATAAAGGTCATTTTACCTCTTAATTGCTAAACTAAATGTTGTTCTCTTAAAGGGTAACCATAACTGATGCAGCTCATAGTGAATCCAAACTTTGTAATTCACTGACACAGTTGTCTTTGTTTAGAAAGGGACATTACATCAGTGTCCCCTCTGATCAGAAGCCTGATACTGTCAAGTTTAATTTCCCATTGAGCAGTCCCTGACTTCATGAAGCAAACCCCGACCAACAGTGTTAACATAGGCTACCTAGCACATGGTGCTGCCAGGTACTTTTGGGTCTTCAGGTCTCTGGCCTTATGCATAACAAGTGACTCAGTCTTCATGGCCTCTTAAGCAAACACCAGTGGGGTCAATACAGGGTTAAGGTCACAGCTAAAGAGAGAGCAAGGGACAGTGTTGGGTTATCACCATCCAACGTGACCACTTCTGTCTTTTTGTGTTCTTTCTGAAACCCAATCTTTTAATTTATCTGTTGCTATCTGTTGTTAGTCTTCGGAGAGTGAGGCAATAGCAGAAACACTGTGCTACTTGTGAACCTGCAAACTCTCTAACAAGAGCACACAAAATACACAAACATCTCTCCAATCATTTTGATAGCCAGGCTGTCAGAAGTCTGGCATATTGGTTTCTTGGTCAAGGGGCCTCCTCACCCAAAGTGTGAGGAGTGTTTCCAAATCTCTGACAGTGATGAGAAATGCGCCCCTGTTCGCTGGCTGACCTCAGAACAGCCCCTGGCAGCAGGCGCTGCCGCCCCTTCAACAGCTGTAGTCATGTGCTGCATGTCAGACAGAGCTGGTCCCCTGCTGAGCTGCTGTGACACGATGAGTAGTGGCAGTAATCAGCCTGATAGGTAGTCATTCCTGTCCAATTAGACTGATCAGTACCTGGCTTGGCTGACCCAGGCCGCATATTCGCCTAAAAAATAAAGCCATTGAGAAATGTGCACCCCATGGATCATATGATAGCTTCAGCTCTTTTGTGAATCCACTGCAGGGCATTGATGGGGCAAAGCTTAAATCTTTGCTTTAAAATCATAGAGGTAGACTCACCAAGCATTGTTATATTATCATTATGTTAGAATTATTATTTTTGTCCTGGCTTGAACCTTTAATAGGAAAGGAGGCAAAAGGGCAAAATTTAAGGGAAAGAAGCGTTCAAGTTTGGGTGTCTTAATTTGTTTAAATCTTTGTTTTCCTTTAATAAAATGCAAATTTTGTGGACTACTCCTCTGTTCTCAGTGCCTTTGTGTACCTATGTCTCAGCTGTCATTAATAATTTCAGGCTGTCTTTATTTCTCCACGTTGCCTGTCAGTGACTTTAAAGGTTTTTGGCTAATAAGTCTCATTTCACTTCATTAACTTCTGGCTTGGGGGTCTATTCAGGCTGAGATGATATATTACCCAGTAACACACACACACACACACACACAAATGGGCACGAGTATACAGGAGTTTGCAATTGCACACTTTCTCTCCTCACACACACACACACATACTCTCTTGGGTAGCCTGAGGTGCAGTGGTACGCCCGACTCGTATGAGCGCAAGGAGACACACATAGGAAAAGAATGAGGGCCTGGGTAATGTGTGCATTAATGGTGGTAATTGATGCTGGTACTCAAGGATTTCTTTTCAGGCTGTGTGTCTTCTGCTGTTTTGCTCCTTGCAAGCTGCCTGCGGTTATAACACAGTGTGGTTTCGTGCTCCCAGCTAACCCTCCTATCATATTCTCACACTGAAATCAAATTCAGCAGTTTCACCTGATCTGCCTCAAAATTAAGCTGAAAGTCATTACTGACATCACAATCTGTTTAGGATTTCAAAATAGGTTGCCTCGAATGAGCACTTTATTGCATTAGCACAGCTGCCTGCAGGGAACAAAGAGCTTCCCATGTATTGTTTGTGTTTTCAGGCACCGGTTGTTATTGTTTGCCTTTTATCACCTTTTATGACTCACAGCTTTTTTTCTCTTGGAATCGAAGGATGTTGTTCACTGAAGTAATCCGTAATCAATGAACTAGATCTCTATTAAACCCACGTGTTTCCTTGATAAGTGTTGCAGGGGAAATTAAGCTGTAGTTAATGCATGGGTTGCTTTGCCTCTGGGAAAGAGGCTGTGTTTGTGATTTTTTTCTTTTGGTTAAATTTTAGTGTTGTTGCAATGAGGGAGGTATTTAGGAACAGACAAGACTGAAGCTGCAGTGGACACTCACTTCATCTGATCCAGATTTAAAGGCATTTGCCAGAATTGCACCACTCATTATTTTACTTAATGACAACCTATTGCCTTTGTGCCCATGTGTATGGGTGTGTGTGTCTGTTCTCATCAGCTACTTTTAATCCAAACAGTAGGTATTAAGCAATATGACAGCCAATTAAGGCCTCAGTCACACAGTCATAGATGGGTTGGCGACCCCCTGGCAACCACAGGTCGCTGTATTCCCTGACTGGTAGGTGAGTGATTGCTAGAGGTTGCTGGCTGTCGCCGGGTGACATTGGTCGTTAAGAGTGTGCTGCACCAAAACCTCCACGTGATTGCTTTGGTCGATAGCAGATTGCCACGGTTACCTGTAGTTTGCATGCAAGACGCCAACTTGTAAGCAAACACTCGCCAACTATTCACTGAGCATTAATGAAACTTGGGGGAAAAAAGTGTGACGCAAACCGGAAATGGATTTTCCTTCAGAGTAAAAAATGTGCCTTACTACTGCAGCCAACACATTTCAAAGTCACAGCTTTTACTTTGGAGGGGAATGGTGCCTGTTTCTGGTTTCTGACAGATTTTACATTAGAAATTTTAAAGTGTATTGTGGCACAAGTTATAACCAAAGAAGCAACATTCCATCCTGCAAAAATAACCTCCCCCACCAATAACAAAAAAGCATACTTTGTAATAATAATTTTGTATATATGAGAACAGTTTTTACAATTGATGCACATGGGTTGACTTACATGGATTTAGTCTCCATCGTGAAGTTTCAGGCACTAGTTCTGACCGTTTCACGTCTGTTAAACACTCTTATTTCTGTCTTAAGCACTTATCTAGAACAATGTCAAAGATTTTATGATGTTATATAATTTACTCTATATCCTCCCATAAAAAACCTCTTGTATTCTGAGTGATTTTGCCCCTTCAGGCCCACTGGAAACCCCAGGCGCATGAGTGGCAGCTGGACTCATTTGGACATTGTTTCCTGAAGGAAATACAGCCTTGCCAAAATACTTGGGATGCTCCAGTTGCATTTATATCATCTGCTATGGCATATGAAATGTGAGACTGACATTGAAGACAGCTTTATAATGTCAGTTGTAAACAATCTGGAGCTCGGTTCAGGCTAAATGAGTACTACTATTTCCCGTAGCTGAATAAGCTGGCAATGAAGTTTTGTTAACATTGAGGAATGCGGTGTATTATTTTTTTCAGCTCGCAACAGAGTAGCTTCTGAAAGAATTGTAATTTTTCTGTTTGGCAGCAACAGTAAACCACGAAGCAGTCACTTTACTGTTGGAAATTTGTTTTCAAATCCACGTTTTTGAAAATTAGTCTTCAAACCACTTTAAGATAAGCAATAAAGCATCCAGTACAGTTTCAAAAGCTGTAAATCTGTTAAGTTCACACTTGAAGATTAGGAAAGGAAGCTTCTTTTTTTATGAGCTTTTAAAAAGACACAGTAAAAGCTGTTTTTATTTATTGCATTCTTCACTTGTAAATTAACTCCCCTCACTCAGACTTAATGTTTGCAAAAGTGAATTGGCTATAGCCTCACGCCGCATGCAGCTTTACTGTGATTTGTTAATATTAAAGTGTTCTTTTACAGCCTAAGTGGGTTCAAATGTGCCAAAAGCTCCCTCAATGGGCTTTTCAGTGGCTGCATTCTCTTCTACTCTTCAGCTGCTTTGAAGATCAGAGTGTAGAGTGTTAGTCTGTTATTAGTATGTCTAAAAAAAGTCCCTAACCTTCTTGATGTGTGTGTGTGTGTGAGTGAGCGAGAGAGAGAGAGAGAGAGAGAAAGTGAGAGAGTGAGAGTGACTGTCTAATTTTGTGTGCATGTGCATGGGTGCCATTGCCACAGGGAAAATGTGATTTCACAAGGGGAGGAGAGGGGAGTCCACACCTCCTTTACTTACATTCTCATCCCTCCAAGTTCAAGGATAGAAGAGCTTCATGCATCATTGCAAGGAGTCTGGACTAAAAGTCTTGTGTTTTTACAATATTTTCACACAGAATAATCAGAATCAATGGGTATTAAATGACAGCTGACAGTGATTCATACATGCCAGGGTTTCTGCCAGCTTGTTGCAAGCCCTTAGGCCTGATGGGCCCAAGTTGAGCCCTGCTAACAGTAACGGTAAGGAAAACGGATATAATAGTTGGAAACCTCGCTAATCGACATCTGTTGGTTAAAATGGGTGTGCACGACGGGAAAACTGATTTACTGTTCTTTAGTTGGGTTGGGTGATATTTAAAAATGTTTTTAACCGTGCACCATCGGTCCAGCAATCATCCAATTGCCAGTGTATTTGCTGGAATACCGAATCAGTACCAAAACCAGCTAGATGAGAAACTGAAATGAAGTAATCTGATAAAGAACTCCTTGTAGCCTCTAAATGAATGAACAGAAAGGGATAACATATGCTTTTCTGTTTGATCTGGGTGCACACCCTTTAGGATGTAAAAAATTACCAATATGCTGCCATCTTACCTAGCATGGGCTCCAGGAAAATGCTGAAAAATTAGCTCAGAAATGCTGGACACAGGACATAAGACTTTCACATTGGTGCTTTGTTTTACTTTAGTTAACATCAACCATGCATTGACAGGTCTCTGCAGCACTACACTTGCTAGGCATACTAATGAGAATCTCCTACAGAATCTGTTTATAAATCTCAACTGTATCTCAGCACAACGAAAAAAAGGGATAAATTAGAATAAATAGCCTTGGCCTATAGCTGACAAATGATTTGTTTTGGCCATTTGAGGCTCTACGGAATTAACAACATTAGAAGATCAGATTTTGAGGTCCAGTTAGCTTTATAATCTTTTTATCAGCACTTGTGAAACTAGCCAGTCATCATTAATGTGCATCATTAAAACACAAAAGGCCAGAGGTCGATGGCTCTGTTCTTACATGAGATTAAAAAGATTGACAATGAAATAGAAACAAAAGATCCTCCACCCATTCCCACATGTTCTCTCTAAAGTTGGCTCACATCTTAAGACTGAAAGTTTTGCACAGAAAGCCAGTGGCTCAGAACTAATTTGAGCCAACTCTTGGAGCTTCTGGTTAGTGTGCAATGTCAATGGCATGAAGGGTAGATGGTTTTGTAAGAATACCTTGAGTATCTTGGGGATTCTGTGAGAGACATGTGGTGCAGTTGAGAGAAATGTGGAAAATTACTGTAAATGCAAAAATTCCACTCAGGAGCTCTGTGAGATTCCAGGCCACTGTTAACAGGTACTTGATGATATATGTACTGCAGCTCAGGCCATTGTGTGAGGCCTACTGCATCAACGTGTGTTTGCACCATAGAGGGAAAAAAATGACTGTCACTGCTGATTTAAATGATGAGAATAATTCATTTTGTTGTAAGCTCAGCAGGTCCTTGTGGTGCATTAGCTGAACTATTTCCTTTACCCACCAGGTTCCTTTTTTTTTTCTGAAACATTAAAATTCTTGATGGAATAGTACATGTAGAGTACTCTGTGACCATATATAACATATGCTTGCATGTGTGGGAAATCTGGATTAAATCTCAAAGGCAAACTTTTAATTTCACAGGGTTTAAACAACCAAGTCTTTTTAACCCTGACCTTTTGCCATGCGGTAATGCACAGCCACACATGCTCAGTTAGAACTGACTGACCCTTTTGACTTGCGCTGTGAATTGCGCTCTTGCAATTCAGTACCAACTGTGGCACATGCATGTGTGCACTTTTGCCAACCTGTTCCAATTTAACCCTTTGACTCGCCACCTGTCTTCTGTCCTGCTGCACCCAACGAGACTTCATGCAACAACCTGCTCCACATATTCTACACTCCAGACATAGTTGATCCCTTATGTATCCATTATTGCAGGTCAGGCTAGGGCACCTCGGATAAGCGGTGGAAAATGGATGGATGGAAGTTAGGGCACTGCTCCCACATATTGGCAGACAACCATAGCAGTGCATGTGGACAATAAACAGGACACTCCTAGATCCTAGATCTGGGCAGTTGCACACCTGATATGGCTTTTGTCAATAAAAACTAATTTATAGCTATGTATTGTTATGGCTAATCTCAAAGTAGCAATAATTGTTGATGACATTATAATACTGAAAATTTTGCAAGGATGTATTATTATTATTATTACAAGCGGTAAGATGTATTCATCCCATAGTCAAAAAGTCAGCATTTGGGGGGCGTATTCTTCTGTTTACAACCGCCCATGTGCTTACCATTGTGTGTAATATGGCAGCTAGTTCTCTTGATGGTGTATTGTTTAGAGTAGCATGTACTGTGGTTTGTCTGACCTAACCGCATGTTATATCTCAACAACCTTTCTGAAACCAGTGGTGGACAAAAAAATGGGAGACTCTCTCTTTTGAAACAAACCAGATCCAATCTCCACTCCTTGTTACTTTTGTATAAAAGCCAAATGTCCCATGTTGAGCAACTTTTATTGCAATGAAGTCACTTTTCGCTTGTTAAAGTGCACTAACACTAAAGGTTAAAGGTCAAACCTACCACTAACCACCTGGTGTGTGTCTGTGAAATCATATCGCTGATCCCAATCCTGTTTTGTTCTGTCCTTCGCATGGCTTCAAATCACATGAGGATATTTTATTTTAAAAATTCCTGATTTTTATTAATAGTGGCTTTTTTTAGTAACAATGTAAATCAGGTTGCTTAAACTTAAAACCTGCTTGAGTATCCACAGTTAAACTGTTCTGTTCTGTGAAATGGCACCTTGATGTCATTTCTTTTACAATATTGGCAACATTATAAAATTCGTTATATGAGCAGCACTAATAAGAAACCACAAGATGGTGTTTTTCTCTCTATATGTTTCTTTCTAAAATGGATTTAGTTTCTCTTTTTGAAAGCTGAAAAATGCCAGTCATTAGGAGCGTTTAGTAACAAATGCAAAAGCTGAATAACAGAGACGTCTATCACTCACGTCGAGCACTCAACCTATTTTGTTCACATTTAACGGAGTCTCACAGAGTGTATAGGATGCATTGGAATGCAAAAGAAAGAATGAAAGGAAGCTTCTTCCTTGAGGCAGGGGTCCCAAAAAGGATACGCGCATAAACTAAAATAGAGGGTAAACCTCTTTACTGCATCTCGATCACATGCACAAAGACATGCATGCGCTGACATACACTCTCAGGCACACATGCAAAAAACATCTTAGTCTCGCTCACTCTGTTTCTTGCATATATACACACATATATTAACCTCTTTCTTCCTTGCCCCTCCCTCATCTCACACACACACATTCACAAACGCAGACTCCGACACACACGATTTCGTACACACAAACACACACACAAACACATCCCCCAATTGAAATGGCACCTCTATAGGAGAAAATAGGGGGTGGAATTAAAAGTGCTGACTGAAAGAGAGAGGAGGAATGAGGGGAAGAAACAACAACAACAATACAAACTGGGAAAGGAAGTGAGGCTGAAAAGAGGGAATGTGTTTGAAAGGAGAGAACAAGGTGAAGGAATTGGAAGAGCACAGAGGATGGGAAAAGGCAGCAAAGGCTGAAAATAGAAAATGTTTTTATTCCTTCTTTGAGAGATTTAGTCCCTCGTGCACATATGTCACTGCAGTTTTCTATTGACTGCAGGTGTTCTTGTTGTCTCTGAGAATTCACTGTAGCTAAGAGGAGTCTCACAGTTGACTGTTCCAGTCAGGTTTTCTCGTGTTGGAGAGTCATATCATCACTTCTGTAACAACGATCACACTTAGTACCTATCATAAAATCTCTTGATTGTTGGTTTTATTGCATTTATGTCAGGATACATACTTACTTATTTCCACGCAAGTCTTTATACTCAATGTTTGTAAGTGATGCATTACTGAGGAGGCTTGCTCATGGGCCAGGACGCTTTGTTCGACCTTGTGAAAGCCTCCCTGAAAGGAGCCGCCAGTCCATGGCCAGCGGATTTAGGGGAGTGAGTTTAGGGGGTCAGCATGGTCACCCTGGGGATAAATGCCTGCCATTGTCAGTTCTGAGGAGATGCTCTCAGTAGGGAGTCTATAAAACCCCAGTGGCAACACTAACACCCAGAACTCTGGGGCTCCCCAGGGGAACACCCTGAGACCTCCAGTCAGGGACTGGCTCGCAGTCTGCTAGGGAGAGAAACAGCTGGGGGGACCCCCTGCATGGTTTGGTAGTCTGCTGGGTTCATTATCAGCCTGGGAGTTGTGACAGGTTTGAGGTTATAGGGTTCTTCATATATTTTTTTGAAGATGTGCAGCAGTAAAAACAGGTCAACATATAGGCGCACGAGAGTGCAGTCATTCAGAGCACCTTTAAAACTAAAAACAAAACAGAATGAAGTCTTCTTTTGTAGTAAGTTGGCACAAACGTTTCTCTCATTGGATGGGAGTGGAAAGCAAAGCAAATGGGTGTGAATGCATTTCTGGTGATGTATGCTCATTCACATATTTACCTATACATATATACATATACGCTGTGTGTTTGAGTATGATGGTTATTTGTGTAGTGAGTGTGCAGGAAGTGGTGGGGGCAGCGTCTCATGGGGTCTTTTGTGGAATGCCTCTGCTCACCCCTTCTCAGATCCATGAGATGGGCAAACATGAAATCAAAGTGGAAAAGCCCCACAAAGGGGTGGAAAGAGGATGACTAGGGTCTGGATGGGGGTATAAGGAGGAAGGGGAGGGGGGGATGAGTGGCTTGTCCCTGCACCCCAGGCCCCGAAAAGCACTAGGCCTCCCAGTTCCATGAAAAGAGCCCTTATGAGGACCTGGCTGTTCCGCCTGCATTGGATTAAAACCTCAAACACACAGGCTGCCAACACAATATATCTATGTCCTATTTTATCACTCACTCCCAGAGAACAAGCAACCACTTCATCATGTTTTCTTTGAAACTGTATAATTCTTGCACGTCTTAAAGTTGCTATAATTAATATTTTTTATTGACAGATGTGGCTAAAATTATGAGGATTGCTAGTTGTAATGAAGTCAAACAGAATTGACATCTGGCTCTGTGGAGAAAAAGTATTGACGAGAAACCAAAACGGTGTCAACAGAAAACATATATTTGTTGAAATGCATACACCATATGCCTTGGAACATGATTTTAAATTAAGCTAAAGTAAAGGCAACTTTGATAATATAGCAAGTAACAATATTTCACTCAGTTTAATATAAAGTAAATAGTTCTGATTTTTGAGAATTAGCCAGATTTCTGTTTTATTTTTTTTGAATTACACGTAGGGTTTAAATGACTTGGTTTTTTTCTGCATTTTAAGCAGTATCACAGCAATTTTGGAAGAAGGGTCTTAGTATTTATTGTTCCTTGTGAATTCTTTTGTCCACAGAATTCAAAGGAGCAATATTGAGGTCAGTTTTCAGCCATAGGCTTGTATACTTTGTCTTCATGTTTCAGTTTTCTTAGGTGAGGTAATCTGACAAAATAAATCCTCTTATCCAACTGCTTGGGACCTGTATTATCGAAGTGCACTCACCATTACCACAGAGTGAAACCAAATCAACCAAGGCTGAGTTAATACTCCAAATTCTTTTATTTTTCACATTTAAAATGCTTCTGTTCAGTAACTGTAAGCATTTCCTGTGTTAACATAAACTGCCATGAACAGTGGGATACATTTGGATACAAATTAGCAAATGAAAAAACAGCAATTTTATTTTAAAAATCTATGAAAATTGACCCAAATTGAGTAAAAAAAAGTTTTATTCCCACAATTCTACTACATGATAGTATTCTCATACTGAAAACATTTTCCACGTAATTGACATGTCTGTTCTGCTAAGTAAATGATTACAGATCTGAAAACACACAGAGAAGGAGAGCTACTGCAAGGGTCTATGTACCGGGTATCTCAGCAATTATACTCTAAAATGTGTATCACCTCACTGAAAGGGCTTTTGTGGTTTCCGCTCTTTAGTCTGGCACACTGCTGGAGAATTACAAATGTCTACATGTCATCTTCATTTAGCATGCCTCTGTATGATACACACTACAATATGCATATATTTAACTCAATGTCAGTTTCTTAAGGCTGCTTTTAAGACATTACGCTACACTCTTGGTCACAGTCTCTCACACAATCTCACACACAAGAGCTACACAATCCCAGTCCTGAATCCCTGGACCCTGAGCTCAAATCTTCTATTTTTTTTTTTTTTTTTCAGTTAATGATGTATAGCCAATAATGAGCAGCTATCTGAGTGTCTGTATTTGTAGACTGATGCCATTGAACAGTTAAGACTACAAATGGACAAACAGTATGAATGTGAGAGAAAACATAAGAATAATTTTTGGATTGCCAACAAAAGATAGAATTACCTCCACCTGGGATTTTACCTTTTTTTATTTGCATATGTACTAGCTCATGTTTGCCATCACCTAGATTCTGGTGTTCTTACCTAGGGTATTTGTGGTTTTTTTGTGCCTGAATAGGTGTATAACGAACTGGGGGTGAATATAGCAAAACCTTTGTAGTTTTGTAGCTCTCCTTGTCACCAGAGCGGGACCCTCATCTTGCGTCCGCTGGGGATTGGGAGGTGCGAGGCAAGGTGCATGTCTGCTCCCTCAGTCTTCCGTTCTATAACTGATATGTAATAATCCCCAAGCTCGTTGTATGTGGCGGGGAGGAGGGGTTCAACTAAATCTTCTTTGTTCAAGGCTGCCTTTGCCACATCAACCGTCTGACACCCTCTGTGGTAACATCTGTGTGTCTACGTATCTCTGTTTGTGTCTACTTTGAGTCACAGACATGTGTAGTAAAGTGTGTGTATTCTACAGAATTTAGAGAAATCCAAACTTGGGTGTTAGGCAGTAATTTTTGAATAAATATTTTTTGATCTTTGAATGATACAAGATGTAGAGACAAGGGTTAAAAGTTTAGTGGAGCAACTTTTTTTTTAAATGTGTATTTCTTTTTAAACTTTAGAAATATGTAAAACAGATAAAGTTTCAGTTATACAACATTTAACTTGAGTCACTAATGGTTGCTAAAGTTCCAGACCAGATGGCTGATCACGGCAGCACTTCTGCAAGAGGCGCCTCCTTAGTTAATGGACTCTGATATACATGATTTATACAGTACTGTGCAAAAGTCTTGAGCCACCTCTTATTTCTTAATATTTTTTTTCCAAGGGGCCTGATTTTCTTGCAATTTTTTAAAAGTGTTCTTGAGGAATAGTTCTCCAGGCTTTCTAAAGGTCTTTTAAAGTTTTTCTTTGGACATTGGTTGCTTTTTCACTCATTTTCAGTCCAGTCCTGGTACCTGACCATTTTCTGAGGAATTTTTGTTAAGCCACTTAACACTGACCAAGAACTGATTTTAAATTGTATCTTTCGGCACTTTGTCACTAGCAGCAAAAACACATAATTTGTTCCAATTTCTTTAGTTGAATCTATGAAAAAATGTCAAAGACTGATTGGCATAAAACTGTATTTTTGCAACAACAATGTGACACTCAAAGAGCTATTAGTCAAAAACTTGGCATATCTCAGCATGATGTGCAGTGTGTCCTAAAAAAAATTAGGAAAATGGACAAGTGGAGGACAAAAGAAGCAGTGACAGGTTAAAAAATACCTACAATAGATGAGCAGTATCTGAAAGTCATGTTCTTAAGAAATAGGGGGAAAAATCCAGCAAAGACTTGAAACAGGACCTGAGAGATGCATCTGGCCCTTCAGTTGACCCATCTACTGTTTGCTAAAGCCTCACGAGAAATGGTCTCAATGGAAAAGCAGCTGCCAAGAAGCCATTCTTAAGGAAGAGAAAAAGGGAGAAAAGGCTGATGCATGCCAAATTACAAAAAACTGGACTGAACAGGTCGTATGGAGTCATGAATCTAAATTCAAATTATTGTCAATAGGTACAGAAGAGGTCAGGAGAGAGGTATAACAATGAGTGTCTAAAGCCATCTGTAAAACATGGTGGAAGCTCTGTCATGGTTTGGGGCTGCCTTTCAGCCAGCGGTGTTGGAAAGGATTGGCAACAACTTCATTTTTCAGCATGACAATGATTGCAAACACACTACTAATACAGTAATGGCATACCTGGATAGAAAAACAAAATGGAACGCTATCAGCCTCCTCAGAGCCTGTACCTCAACATCATTGAAGCAGCATGGGATCATCTTGACAGAGAACAAAACAAAAGGCTGCCAACATCCAAATAAAGGCTTATTGGAATGCCCTTCAAGAAACCTGGAGAACTGTTCCTGAAGACTTCTTAAAGAAATTACAAGAAAGTTTGCCTAAGAGAGTTCAGGCTGTTGTGAAGAATAAAGGTGATCATACCAAATATTGACTTTGAAGCTTGTTAGAATTGTACAAACTTTGTTTTTGCCTTATATGCTGTATTTCTGTTTGGGTTTGCACATGGTTCAATAAATCACTGCACCTATTTCCCATTTTCCTAGCAAAATATGCAAAATGGGGGTGGCACAAGACTTTTTGCACAGTACTGTACTGTGTTGAATCAATGGCCTACAGCATGGCCAATACAAATGGCCAACTCCATTGCCGGCATTTATGCTTGTGCATGGTGTGCTTGTGTTGCTAAAACTAAAATGCTGGCAGATGAAGAAGCAGCCATCAACATGTAGGAGGAAACGATGGTCTTGAGCAGGCCAATCACGGTCATTATGGGCTGTGTCAACACAATGTGTAGTTCTCTTGATGCATGCTCAATAATCCAGGTAAAAGAATCCCAAAAAGTTGAATCTGTTCATCTGGACGTAGCGTTTTTTTTAGTGGGAGAAACGTTTCGTTTACCAACTGGTAACTTCTTCAGTCTCAGCTGACTGCAGACTTCCCCAGCCTTATAAACAGTACATTTGCATAATGACAGAAACCAGCACCACTGACTAACAATGGGCCATTTGGTCAGTTTCATGATCAATGGTATGCAAATTGTCATGACCCTTGATCAATGGCCATGAGTACCATTCACAGAGATTGGGGAATGGCTGCAATCACAGCATTGTAAGATGGTGACAGATGTACCCTTAGGCCCCCTCCTCGGTTCAGAGATGGTCTTTCCCTTTTCAGGTAAATGGCCTCCTTGACTCCCCGTTCAAACCAGCGT
>VUQS01074226.1:8588-37596 GCA_015108495.1 Heterochromis multidens | reverse complement strand
ATTTCAATCAGGTTGAGGTCTGGACTTTGACTGGACTATTGCATCACTTTTATTCTTTTCTTTTTCAGTCATTCTGTTGTAGATTTGCTGCTGTGCTTGGGATCACCGTCCTGCTTCGTGACCCAATTTCAACCAAGCTTTAGCTGTCGGACAGCTGGCCTCATATCTGGCTCTAGAATACTTTGGTATACAGAGGAGTTCATGGTTGAGTCACTGACTGCAAGGTGCCCAGGTCCTGTGGCTGCAAAACAAGCTCAAATCATCACTCCTCTACCACCATGCTTGACGGTTGGTATGAGGTGTTTGTGCTGATATGCTGTGGTTGTTTTTTTCCAAATGTGGTGCTGTGCATTATGGCCAAACATCTCCACTCTGGTCTTGTTTGTCCAAAAGACACTGTTCCTGAGGTCTTGTATTTGTTTACATGCAACTTTGCAAACCTAAGCTATACTGCCATGCTCTTTTTAGAGAGAAAGAGGAAGCTATCTCCTGGCAACCCTTCCACACAAGCCATCCTTGATCCATTGTTTTCTAATTGTACTGTCATTAACATTTAACATACTAACTCAAGCCAGTAGAGTCTGAGATGTAGCTCTTGTTTTGTTTGTTGTTGTTGTTGTTTTTTTTGTTTTTTTTTTTACTTTTGTTTTTCTTTGCATTGCATAGTCTGTCCTTGAGGTGAATTTGCTGGGACATCCACTCCTGGGAAGATTGTCTTGTGTTGCAATTTAACACACACCTGAATGCTCCAGACCAGGAAACTGCCAAAACTTCTGATTTTATAGATGAGCTCACATCTGCTGATGATCAATTAATCAAGTACATTTGATTAGGAGAACCTGGCTGCAACTTATCCTGTTAATTCCTATGGAAGCAGTAAGGGTATACTTCACAGGACTGCAGAGAGGCCTGTGAAAACGTTGTTTTTCACATGACTGCATAACCAGTGGCTACGAGTGCATTTTGAGTGTTGTACAGATCATCAGCCCTCTAAAAATGTATTAAACTTATATTTAACATATTTTTATGTTTGTCCCTTTTTTTCTGTAATCTTGTAACACTGTTACTTTGGACCTTTTTTTATATTAAACGTTTAAAAAATGAGGTCAATGTATGTACAAGAAATTCCTACAGTATAAGGCAAAAGCTCAGGCTTTAGACTTATTTAAACACTCGTTTTTTCTATTTTTGTCTCTGTATGATGAAAAAAAAAACAGTGGAAAATATGATCATCTCAGGCACACAGCTCTGGTTGTGATCGCAGAAACCCTAACCACCTGCTGTTCAAATGTTTTGTTTGTGAAAGGCATCCAAACAGAAGGAAGTTGGCTTAAATTGAGGGTGGCCTTAAACAGAGAGTAATGGCTTTTTACAGACAGAGGATGGACTAAAGTGATCCAAGTCCCAGTATAACATGTATTATTTTGAACTGTAAATCATGCAAAGCTACCCTGGTAGAATCCAAGAATAAAAATATAGAGCTGAAAATGAGCATCAAAGGTTGTCTTTAAATGTGGATGTTAAAGCTACTCCAACATAAACACCTGAACCTCACTGATGACAGAGGCAGGTTCAATACCTGCAACAGAGGAATGTTGGGATCTCTATGACATAGAAAGCTGATAAAACACAGTTGTTTGAAGCTTGTGCATGTCTTCTTCAAGAATACAGCTTGTGTCGGGTGGTTGCAGGAACATTCAATTTAGCATGCAGCTGCTCACACTTACGAAGTGTGACATGAGTGTGTGAGAACGGTGCTCTTTGCTAAATTACTGCTATTCCTGTTACCTTGGTAATGATTACCAAGCACTTGAGGCATCTTTTATGGATGGGGAAAACAATGTGAAAGCACTTTATTGCTTATTAAGTGGTGTATTACTGCCACTTACTTTAGCTACATAAAACTGACCATCTCAGCCTATGACAGAGATAACTGTAGAAATTAAAAATAACTCTTGCTCATGTATTGATTCAGTAGTGGGGATAAACTGCACTAAGTTCAATGGCACTGATTAGATAAGGCTTGAAAACACTGTTAATGTTGTTTGCTGTGTTTCATTGCAGACACACCTGCCAATTCTCACTTTAACCCCCGATGTTAACCTCCTGTTAAAATAGAAAATCTGCTGTGAACTGAGAGCAACAGAAGTGGCAATAAAACAGCAACAAGAGTCCACAGCCATAACAGCTCTGTGACACTGTAGTTGAGTGTATCACGTTGGTGATAATAAAATAACAATGATAATAATTATCTGCAATAATAACATGCTGCTGTTTAGATGGTGTAGTGTTTATCATGTTAAACATCCAAAAACATTTTCACATATAAAGTTTACACGATATGGGGAGAATCAGGTTGGGATATTTTCTACGGCTGTCCTGCCTCAAATGTAACGCACAACAGGAAATTGTCCACTTCAGAAACTACTGGAAATACTCAATCCTGTGACCAGAATATTGGTTCCATTATTCGCAAATTACTGCAATCCAGCAAAACAGACTTTGCACAGGGGAGCTGTCAGCTTAGCAACTGGTTAAGTGAGACAGAGTATATAAGTTGATGCATTTTGACTTCAGTGTCCGTGTTCATGAACCAGACTCGTTTACTACATTTTGCAGGTTTTATAGTAAACCTAAGAACTGCACCTGACTCTTCTTTGTCTTTGTGTCTTATTATAGTTTTGAAGTATTTTAATAAATTTGGTGTATTTTCGAGTTTGTTAAAAGCTATAGTGTCTTGGAGGACCTGAAGATTTACTGGCCCTATGAGTTTTTCTGTATCACTGATAATGGCGCTAGATACATTTTAAAGGTACAGTGTGTAAAATCTCACCACTAGATGTCAGTAGATTGCAGATTGCAGTCAACTGAATTCTGTTTTCTTACACCTCCCAATTCAAGTGCATAATCCTAGCTATGGTGGCCACTGTAGGACACACTACTTTGCCCGCCATTCATCTGTAGTGAGTGTAGGCTGTCAGTCTGCTGTTTACCTCAGCTGTCAATATGCCGGGTGTCTACATCTATTTACTCTGCAGTAGGCTGTAAGACTTTGTGAAAGGAGTCTGATATGAGTCGATGAGTCAGTGGAGCTCACTTCTGACCGATTACAGTGATACTGAGGTGAGTTGTTGAGGATATTCTGAACTTTTCTGTCGCTAAGCCAGCATTGGTAAAACTTTCTTTGACGTGAATCTAATATTGTTGAACTTGGATCACTTAGTGAATAAAATCTCATACAATGTGAGAATGTAATCAAACTGTTTATCAGAGTGAAAGTGTGGAGGGTCGCATGTCTAATCTGCTGAAAATAAGTAATTGTGACAATTTCGGGAATAAATGAGCATGTTGAGCATGCAGGAAGAGGATGAGGTGGAAATCAGGGAGGAGAGAGCAGTGGTGGAGGAGGAGAAAGACATAATGAGAAAGAGATGATGAAAATATACATGTACAAATGTTAAATGGTCATATATAGTTTGAAAGAGCTATTTGTGATCTTTAAATTAAAGTAACTTATGTGGCCGGTCTCTAGCCATGGAACGGGGGAACAGTGATGTCCATCTCGGCCACTGTAATCAAGATGGTGGGGAAACATGGTGGCTTCCACAAACCTGCTTCTATGTTTTTTTTTCCATGGATTAGTTCTAAGTTTATAAGAACGAAAGAATTTGTTAGAACTTGGTAATTACATACTGATCAAGTTATATTTATGAGTACAACATTCTTTTTTTCTATTAAATAAGCTCAGAAAACAGGCACCTGTATATTTCTACCAAATTTCAGTCAATTAGTTGCTGAGACATTTCAGTCTCAACTAAACTGGTGGACCCTAAATGACACTAAATGTCTGACCACCTGTGTATTATGAACTGACAGTAGAATCCTTAGAACTAGTAGAACTGGAAAGTAAAACTGCTTTTGGTCTATAGAGCTGGTCCTACAGTCACTAAGATGAGGCTGGAGGATGTGACCTGTGATTCAGAAGTGGTGCTGCTTGGAGTCTACAGGTAAATACATTTAGATTACATATAAATATCTTTTTTTTTTTAAGTAAAGAAGCAAAGAGACAGGAGATATTTTGCGGCTGAAGGTAAGAAATTTAATTTTATCCCTGAAGGGCTTGAAAGCAGACTTATTATTAGGCGGTGACAGTGTGAAAGAATATGCCATTCTTATTGAGAAACAGCTGGTGTTATTACAGAGAACAGATTGTGTACTTGAGCTACTTTCCTTAATGAGTCCCACCTACATTAAAGATTGTGAGACTCCAGGGTAAGGCATTTTATTAAGACTGCTGATCTAGTTTATATCACATAACAACAGATGGTGTAAAATTTAACTGATATGCTTGAAGGATCAAACGCCGGTCATTCCTGAACAAGAACTAAGTGCCTTTTAGCCACTGACAGATGCAAATCCTGAACATAATTCATACTCAATTTGCAATTTAAAATGAGTGAGTGATGCTAATGAAAATAAAAGGCTTCCACTCTGTGTTTTCACTCTGTTAATTTACAATTTCACAATGTGAACAAAATAGCAAATTGAAATGATGTGCGAAAAGCTTAAAATGCGTGTACACAACATATGAAATGTCATTAAAAGTGGCTAATAACCCTTTTTACCGCCCCACCCCCACTTCAGGAATCCTTGATCATTAGTCAGTTCTTGATACATACTATGTTCCACTACTGTATCTGCTTTGAAACATGATAACAATGAATAGAAATGATAACTGATTATCAAAGACCCTGCTTATTAAACTGAGCTTTTAAAAGCAGAAAGCAGAATAGAGTTGCACAGTTTGCATCTACTCAAAGTTAATGTAAAAGATGAGCCCTTATGAGCAAAACCTGCCAGGAAAATAGCAGCAAGGAACCACCAACGACCTGCTGTAAGATATCCCTGTTTGTAAATACACGCTTGTAACCCACATCACATCATTTCTGCCTTAAATTTCAAACCGTTTCCTTGCCGTCGCTAAACATCGCAAACACAATTCCTGCAGCTTAAAGACTCAGCACTAGAACTGACGTGGTCAGACTTTGTTGCCAATACGGTGCGTGCATTTCATCATCTACAGTATGCTACTCACCATGGTGCAGCCACCCTCCGTGTCGTCATCCAGCAGGCCCAGTCTGCACAGAGCCTTTTCATTCCTCAGCCAGTACTCCGATGAGTCCAGCACACTGTTACTGCACAGAACCTGAAGCACACAGATGAACTCTGCTCAGATGCACCAACGCACACAGAGCATGACTCCACACACACAAATACACACATACACTTTCTGAGTCACCCATCCACTTTCATCTGCCAGTCTGTGTTTTCCCTTCAGGAGGATGGGATCAATTGACCTTTCTCTAGGACATTTATTTCAGTTTAAGTGTCCGCAGCAAGGGATCAGAAATCTGTCAGCTAAGCAGACACAGTGCATTGTATATTTAACAGTTATTGTGTCCTGCCTGAAGCGATATTTTAATGAAACCTGTAGGATGAAACATAGAGTCACACAGCTGCTTATTAGACAAGTGTTGTTCTCTGTAATAATCTGGTTTGTCATAACTGTTGGCCAAGCTGTTTTAATAATCTTCTAGTTACAAAAATTTAGAAGGATAAAATCAGACAATTATTAAAATTATGACAATAATGGGTTTTAACCAGGCTAAATATATTTATAATCTTTTATTTGTAAAAAATAAGAGATGTATTTCATATAGTTTGTACTACTTAAATGCAGCAGATAAAAGGTTAAAATCACATTATATAAATAATACCATTCTTATGCAATTACTTTGCCATGTGACGACATTGTTCATTCTCACTATGTATTTTTAGTGACACATCATGTCCCCCATGCTTGCACCCTCTGGAACAGACCATCTGTGCAGGCCTTCAGCCAGGTAAAAGTGACGCAGACTCAGCTGATCTCACTGAGAGTGATCATATCAAAGGCTGCTGCCACAGGTCAGTGGAGCCAGAGCCCCAATTATAAGAAAGATATCACCTTCTGTCTGTACAGGACACTCAGGTGGAAGCCAGTTAAGAACATGAGCAGTAGGCTAATTAGAGTCCACCTGCACACATACATAATGTACAGTCAGGCACACACACACATAAGCACACACACACAAATAGAACTACACACACTTTGAAAGGAAATTCAATCTAGCCACCACCTCAGCCCACTGATCTGTACTATTTCTCGTCCTGTCTCTATGGCACTGGGATGTGATAAATCTACTGGGCTGACCTGAGGGCCTGGCTGTTCCTCTTATTACACAATCCCTGGGTGTCACTGGCACCCAGGAGGAGGAAATGAAAATTTCTGGCACTGCTGGAAACACAAACATATAAATTGATGGGAAGAAAAATATGATGGACAGGTGCACAGGAACATGAACTGAGAAAAAGGCAAAACCACCAACTGGCTGACAAGTGGTCATGTTATACTTACCTAAGACGCTACTATCAGGACAGTTTTTGAATGCCCATCCTTACCTTCTTACAGGCGCTGATGGACGATGGCACTGTACTCTCTGTGCTGCCTCCCTCCACCTCGATAGACTCTGAACCTTCAAACATGGCAGACGACTGGAAGTTACTGTAAGGCAAAAGGGCACAGAGTTGACTTTGTCAGAGCGAGTTCTCGTCAAAAACTTCCCTTTTTAAAAATCTGGAATCAGTAAAGAGCGGTTATCTGCTGTGACTGGAGCGGCCCATTGACTGTCACTTTTGCTCATACTGTAAAGCTGGGGCACTCTTCTATTGAATTAAGCAGACAGTTATTCTCAGACAGGAGATGTATTTCAATATTTTGTGCAAAATACTCAATTAACTTCAGCGAGATCTTTTAGAACCTAGCAAGACAGGATCAAAACCATTACCTATGCCCTAGCCCTGATCCTACAGTCCAGAAAATGTAACAGTTTATGGCCAACCAAAGTGACATTTCTCATAAATAACTGAAGTTTATTTATTATTTATTCATTGTCTTTGGGTGTCAAGACCCTTTTATCACATCATCTATGAAAAAGCCATGTACGTGGTGTCTTCTCCCTCAGCATGAAATGTACAAATACACTGCATAAATGCAAAGTCAAAACTGTGTTGCTTTTAGCAGGAGGCTTTCACTGCATTCATGACACTCTAAAGCATTTTCTGAAATAAACTGATATCAAACAAGCATGCAGCATTAGCAGTGCAGTGTCCAAACATCAGAGCTTCTTTGCCAGATCCTAAAATTTGACTTGGACAGCAGCGGCAGGAGAGGATCACAACATGTGACCTTCATTTGGAGCACCGGACAAAATTATTCAACAAACTGTAACGACAGGCATGCCTGTCAGACTGCACAACGAACCAAAACACAACATAGCGAACTCCAAAATCTCAGGAAGGCGTCATTATCCTCTATGCATGCTTTCACTGAGATAAGCCAAATCGAAGCTTATCTGGAATGGCATTAATGAGGATCAATTTGGAAAATGAAGAGGCTGGGGATGCATATTTAAATAGGAACAGCTGTTTTTTCTATAATCCACATATTTCAAAGCAAATTAAAAGCATTCTGTTTCGAAAGCACACAACTGTATCTATTTGCAGTTAATGAACATGTCTGATGTAAATAACTGTGTCACCGGAAAAGTGAGTTTGTTGTGAATGGCCTGATGCACTGGAAAAAAAAATGTACTGGAGATAAGTGGATATGATGTGCTTTAAATAGGCTACTGTGTCTGCAAAGCGCACATCAAAACATCCATCCAACACACACACACACACACACACACGCACAAGAGAGGCAATGATTCTGCGGTGAATTTGTCGGATGCTTGCACAAAACTAGATGAATGCAGAGTGAAAAATGGACGTGGGAAAAACGCTATTTAAAAAAAGAAGCAAACAACAATGAAAGACGCCGTGAAGGGGTCTGTTAGTAGTTTTCGTGCACACGACGAGTGTTTCTCGCGGAAAACTGAAGAAGACAAGATGATTTGCCACGCGCGACCTCCTTTCTAATCTTTGCGCCTAACGACCTTTTCCATCGCGACACGGTGATGACTGACAGGTTGGTGCGTTCAAGTGCTCCCGGGCCCGAGGTAACCAACAGGCATCAGTCTGAAGTGAGACACAATTAACCCCTGAAATGTCTACTTTTTAGACATGTCAGGCTCCCGGTCTGCTGTTGTAATTCACTGTGAAAGCTTGCACGATTGAGGATTTCATGCTCCAGGGACGAGCAGGCCAGTTTACTGGTCCACAAGCTGACAACTTTTGGTTTTATCATTGGGATTTCACGTCTCTTGAAAGGCTTCCACAACACAAAATAATCAGCGTGGCATGTTAAGGTCTATAGGTTGCAGGAGCCTTCAATTTCAGCTTGGAACTGCATGAAGCATAGGAGTAAAGCTTACCGAGAATGTGCGAAAAATCAAACATCAATTGGAAACGTGACTAATGTTATTGTAAGGCATTCCTATCAACTAAGCCAGGCTGGCTGAAACATCTTATTAACTGCACAGCACTGACAACAGCCAACAGCCTTCTCTGAATGCAGCTCTAGTGCCACATTTATTTCGTTTTCTTCTCACAGTAAACACAAGCACTCTGCACAGCATTAAAATCACCATGTTTTAAATCAGGAGCATACATTACATTAATTACACGGCACACTGGCACATCATACTTACTTCATATTTGCTTTGGGGAAAATACCTAAAACACTATATCCTAAAAGGGTGCTGCAAACATCACATCAAATTCGTGTGTGAAAAAAAAAATTAAAGTTCCACTATAATGAAACAAAACCCCCACAAAGTCTGAATAACATGCACACAAATCAGTTGCAGGATTTCGTTTTGGAATATGCGCTCATCGACGTACTATTTTTCTTTAAAGCGGTTATAATTAAGGTGTCTTACCTCGGCGTTTTCAGAAGGCACTTTGCGCCTGCCATTCTATCAAAAACAGCCAAACTGTCCTCAGTCGTTGTGTTTATTTCCTTTGCGGGGGCAGGAGGACAGGGAGAGGTACAGTGGAGCGCCTCGACGCGTAATTGTCCCCGGGACACACTCCGGTCCAGATGCGCATCCCCGATCGAGGAGTGAAGGAATCCCACACTGTTTCAGCGTGACTGGATGGGGACTGTGATGAATGGAGCCCCCGTGGAATCAGCAGAAGAAGAAGCAGCAGCAGCACTACACTGCCCGCTCTGCGCGTCTATCCGCCAAGTGCCGAGTGAAAGCGCAGGAGCCCCGCGTGGATCAAACGTAACGAGCTGCACGACGCAGACAAGGGCATTAGACACGAGCAGTGCGCGCGCACGTCTCTGCACGAGCATACCGAGCTTGTTAAACTTAAATCGTGTAATTGTTTTGTCTGCATTTGATTACTGGGATTTTTTATTTTTGACACTTGGGAGCACCCCTTATTATCCCTAAATGTCAAAATGGCGAGCCAGGAGCCCGAACTGTTTACACATTCAGCAGGCAAGGGGCAACACAAGCATTCTCCAGGAGCTCTGTTTCATGTTAAACGGAAAATCCGACACTTTTAGCTTTATCTCAATTAACCCCAGAGAGAAGCTGTCTCTTTAACTGAACGCTGCACTATGTGGCTGTTTGTTACTGTGCAGGTAATGTGTCGTTTGCCAGAGCTTGTTTGTTGGAAAACAGCTGCCAGTGCATCTGGGAATTATGCTGATGAGCACCAAGAGAGTGAACCAAAATAGTAGCCTAAAGCTGCTGGCAGCAAATCCAAAACAGTGTGCTGGAAAATGTTAAATGAATCTGCAGAGCCGGAAGAAACTGCAGAGCTGGCTATAATTTTTAGTGGGTTTGTCATTAGGAGCACTTTAAACAGGCGTTTGATCCTTTATATATTTCAAAAAGGTTGCAGTTTAAAGCCTGCTATGACACATAGGCAGACTATAATTCAAACACACACACACACACCACATGGCAGTTGCCAATTAAGAGAACCATCCTCTCCATTTTCTTGGTGCCCCTCCCCAGAGTAATACATATATATATTTCTGTATCTGATGCTTCAAGTAACATTCCACTCCTTGGTCCATTAGGGAGGTCACCAAAAGCCAGACAGGGGGTAAAAGAGCTGTGACCTTCAGTTCTCTGTTATTGCAGCCAGCAAGAATAATGTTGGTAGATAGAAAGAAAAGGTGAATAAAGTAGTGGATATGAGAGATCCTTCACACAGCAGGTGTCCTGATGAGATACAAAGGAAAGACCAGCTTTAAGTGTTTTAGTAAGGTGCCGGGCCACCGGTAGTGCAGTCATAAAAGCTTAAATCTACCTTAAAACCAATTCTACAAGTCTCTAGAACTGGAAGCAGGGAACACCATACTTCCAGAAGGCTTCCCTCATCCAGTTTTTTGATCATGGTGGTGGAGAGAGGTGTCTCAGCTCTCATATGGGTTCATATAGGTTGAGATGTGATGACTGACCATTCTGTGACCCTTCATGCCCTTTAGATGGGGAGCGCTGTCATCCTGGAAGAAAGCATCAAGATAAAAATGTTTCATCGTAGGGTAAAGGTGATCCATCATAACTAGTTTGCATTGATTTGCAAGCAACCCTTCTCTCTGACGGGACAAGTGGACATAAAGCATGCAAACCCAGCAAAATGCTCCCCCGCAGCAGATCCCATCATTGTCGAGGGTAAGGGTTCAGGTTTGTCCTTTAATTTGACACCTTAATGTGTGTGTAAGTGTGTGAGTGTGAGAGAGAAGAAGAAAAGATCATGCTGTTGTAGATTCATATGGTGGCTAAAGTGTTGGTCTCCTTTACCCTGCCTAAAGGACCATTTTTACCAAAGGGAATGCTTCTTATGCTCAAAGAAAATACATCTTCTCATGTTGTTATCAGCTACCCCGCAATTCGTCTCCGTCTCTACCATTTGCTTCTCTTCAGCTCTAATAATATCAAAGCAACATTTCTGTAGTAGCAGTCTTATGTATGCAGCACACACACCCCCCCCACGATAAAATATTCAATATTTCAAATGAATCTTTTCCCATCCATCCATTTGTGCGTTCAAAATTAATGAAAACATATATGATGCGTCTATAAACTTGTCTTGCTCAGCCAGTTTCCAACCAAATCTCCTTCCACATTCTGATATAAATAGCAACAGTCCTGCATTAGCCAGCACTTCTCACCAACTGTTAATGCCCTCCCTGGTTATGTACTGTACCAGCTAATTTCATGCTTCTCAGCTGTGGAAAAACAGTTTTTCTACCTGAATCTTTTCAAATAAACAATTTTGTAAACTTGCAGGGAAAGCAAAACGCATTCTTCAGCATAGGTCAAAAACCCATTTTAAGATTTTAAAATAAGCAAAACCCATACAGCTCACAGGTTAGCACATCAAGACAAACACATAATAACTGTAAATAATGTAAACACCAATAATTACATATAAAAAAAAAATCCCATCATCAACTGGGCCTCACAGCGCTTTTTACACAAACTGGGTAGAGTTTCATTATTCTGTGTGTGTGTGTGTATGTAAATACTAAAAAAACTTTAAGCCCAAGAACATAGACTGGATGTTTCTTTTCAGTAAACAGCACTGTGTGCGTGTACTTCAGTACTGGTAAAACATAAAACATGCAAATATACATGTGTAAACAATGATATTTTAATGCATTTCCAATACAGCTCAGTAATATAAAGTATGGAGGATAGTGTCGAAGAGTATCTTGGTTTTGAACAGAACAAAAACACCCACATCACCTAAGACTTTGCTTTTGGGTGGTGTGCATGAGTGACCTTAAAAGGTGACCCAAATAGAAAATCACTACACTACTCCCCTCCATCACCTGCACATTCTAAATATAGATTTAAGATCAGATTTAAGGAGCAAGAAGCATTCTAGCGTCACCACAAAGCAGGAGATTTTTACAAAACGGTGTGTTTACTGTTATGTTGTAGTTCAGATTAAGAATTTGTGTCTATGGCAGGTTTTAAGCCTCAGCTTGGAGTGTCTAATATTGTGTTTCTCAAATGGTAGTAGTAGCACCATATGAGAGCTGCTTCAGAGAGTCATGCATAACACCTAAAAGTAATTAAATAAGAACGGGATCATTTAAAAACTATAAGTTTGGTAAACAACTTGTTAGATTCAGTAGTCCTGTTTTCTGTCATGACCTGTGGACTTCGCCAAAAAAAAAAGGTGCAAAGCAGCGACATTCACTGCAAGTGTGAAAAGCAGCCTCCACACTAATAAAAACACCAGTCAGCGCTGCAATTCAACGGCATCACAAACTGCAGCCTCTGAAACGATCATGCTGTTGAATCAAGACTCGCTAACACACATGCATGCAATCACACACACACACACTCTGCCTTCTCAGGACTCCTTTAAAAACCAGAAATTTTCTGCATTCCTTCAATGCACCCAATGGGCCTGGTATGCTGAGATGTGAATGGTCTGAACTTTTCTGCAGAGCTCTTTCTCATTCTGCACACACCAGCTTTGATCATGTTTTGTTAGAACTACTGACTGCAACATAAATAGCTCAGTGAAGAGCTAGCCTAAACATGTGCACCATTTGTACAATTCATCACATCACACCACTCTCTGCGATCCCGGACTTCTTGCTCAATCTTAAAGTGTGACCACTAGGAGAAAGTATGACCACTTATATCTAGACGTGGTTGGACAGCACATCATATACACTAGCTCATTTGAGCTTATCCAAACCGTTTGCTTGAGATTTTCTTTTTTTAGGTACAGCTATCTAAAACTAACGGTCCAACACAGCAGTAATAAGTGATCAAAGTGCAGTAAATCCTTTTTTAGTTGAGGGTATAATTCTCAGTTTTGTGTAACCCTGTTAAAGAAGTATAAATTAAACTTTGTGTCTGTTTTGGCAGAGGCTGTTATTCAGTGTACACTCACTAGTATAACTGTGATGGACTGGAGACACCAGAGTAATGAAAACACCGTTCGACAACATCACAAGCAAGCTGCAGCCTCTAACAGTTCAACATGAATTTAAGACAGTTATGACAAAACTGAACTTTCTAATCTTGCCTTTGCTTTTGTTGTACCTTCATCAGTCAGCATGATGCCTGAAATCATTGAGTGCCTCCCACGTAAACTGTCAGAATAAGCTGATGTTTTGTGCAATAACTAGCATATTAAATTAAAAATGCAACAATTTACCTTCATACTATGAATATTTTACATGTGTTTCAGGCCCTCAAATTACATGAGGTACAGATTTTGCACTTTTTAACTTGCAATATCCTTTTCCGCATTTGGAGCCCTAATAAAATGCTAAAGTACAGGAAATAGCCACATTACATTTCCAGGACTTAAAAAAAATAAATATTTAAGCTCTGTAAAAAACTTCATTTAAATCACTTTTACTACCACTGAAAGTGCCACAATAGCACAACCATTTTAGAATAGACTTTGCTAATTTAATGTTTGTGACACAGAGTAACAGAAACAAGGTCTGGTACCCTGGATGGTTTTATCTGTTTTCTGAAGAATCACTGAAAAAAATTTTTAAAAGTGCATTTGGAGTAAACTTCAACGACAAGGGTCGTATCACCATGCACAGAGGTGCCGCTTGCCACCAGGCAAGGCAGGCAACAACTACGGGATCCAGGTCAGTGGAGGGGGCCCCCAAGGGCTGATAAAATTTAAACTACAGCAGCAGCAATGTGCAGAGTCTACAGGAGAAGCCTGACCTCCATAATGGGGCCCTACCTGAATCCACTCACTCCTGTTGCAAGTGGTGTGCATAATTCTGATTAAACAAACCTAACGACATGAGTGAAAGCCACGCAACAGAAATGAAAGGGAATTATCCTTCTGGGAGTGAAAAAAGAGGAAGAGGAGACAAAGAAAGACAGTGGTGAGTGGAACAGATATTAATAATAATTAAATATAACACTAAATAGCTCAATGCTGCTAGTGTAGCCTTAACTGTGAGGGAGAGACACTTGATCACACTTGATCAAAGTATCCAGTGCAGGCTCCATCACATAAATCTGATCGTCTGCATCGGAAATATTAAATTGTCCCCGTCAAATGAAATGTAAATAGTAAACAATGAATGGTGAAAACTGTGGAGATGAATGTTGGGTGGAGAGGCCCTGTGATTGCTTTTGTCATACTGTATTTTCAGTCTCATAAATGTAGCTTATGGATGTGAAATAGAGAAAAAAACATTGGTGTTCACAGATTCTATATTTTATATAGATGAAAACCACTTTAGAAGAGCTATTTCAAAATCCTTGTACTGCATGGAGCATGTAGAAGAGCCTGGATCACAGAATTTTGACGCACCCCTGTGTACTTCGAGAGTCTGTAACTTTCACTGTATGAAGGTAAATTTCACATGGCTTCATTAAATATACTAAAGTTATTGTACAAAAACCCCCAGCTGATTTTGAGAGGAGGAGGTGGGAACTTTTTCCAGATTTGATTGATTTTATATGGAATGACCCTGCACTAAAAAGCTGGTAATTACAGACCAAAAGGCGACTCACAAAAGCAGTCGTGCCCATAGAGACTTTTTCTTGCCTTTGTTTGTAATAGAAAGTCAAAGTTTCTTGACAGCATTGTTTGCTATTCACACATTTAACATTCAGAGTCAGCATGCAGGGTGTTGATGGTTGTGAAGATTTTAGCATTGAATTTTTCCAGCAAAAGATCGCTGGGGTTCAAAACTGGCTTGAAACAGTTTTAAACAGTCGCATAGCAACAGCGAGTCAGTTTTAGTGTTTTCCAGAGGAGCCAGCAGGAATATGATAAACAACAAGTAACAGCCAACCAAAAAGGCATACAACACAAACTGTTGCACCTGAAGCTTCACAAATGTTGACTCCCCAACACCAACAGGAATGAAATCTTTCCTCTCTTAATGTTTTCCCTCTTTGGCTCTTTACATCACTTCCTCTTTCTTATTTCTCTTCTTCTATTTTTTCTGCCTCCCCACTCTTCATCCTCTTCTTTTTCATCATCCTCTCTGTCATCCTCCACACCTCTTAATCCAAAGGCTTTTCAGGGGGGTGAACTAATCCATTGCACACTTTCTTAAAATAACAGATGGAAGAACAACTAAAGTGGAGATGAAAGTGCAGACTGCTCTCATCAGCAGAGAGCAGACATCTGACGAAGCCCAAAGTAAAATCCAAATGAGATGAGAATCAGCTGGAGTACAGGCCCTCTGTCAAAAGCCTGTCACAGTAGGGGTATTTTTAATTTAGTGACAGAAATATCTCACGTGAGAGGAAGAAAATGAGTTGAGAGGAGAAGATGCGATGATGAATCTGAGCAGTTGTGACGTAAAAAGATATTTTTAGAACATCAGGAGTGCAAAGAATTCAACCGTGAACATGTGAGGGGGGTGCCTGTGGGTTCACAGTGAAAGTTCAGTCAGTAAATACGTAAACAAGCCTTATCAGAATAGAAATGAGCTTGGAAGTGGCATCGAATTCTACCAGCAGTTCATGTCTGGATTTCTTCTACCTCTGCTTTGAAGTCTGGATCACAGCTATTACAGAGCATGCGAGAGAAAAAAAGAAGCAGACCCTGCACTTTCACGCATACTTTTTACGTAAGGTAAAGATGGGCAGGACTGGCTGTCCATCCTCAGCTAATAAACACTGAAACACGACCTGCAAATGTCAAAATTGGGAAAACAAAAATTTAAACACAAATCAGATGATACTGCAAGTTGTTTAAAAAAAAAAAAATCAGTCAGAAGAATAAAAACGAGTATTGTTTTAAAGGATGGTGACGACAATCCCGCCTTCTGGTTGGCATTAAGTAAAGCTTCAACTGGCTTTACGTTAAACTGCAGTTTGCTATAGTTAAGACCTAGACACATAAACATTTTTACATTTTATTTTAGAATCCAAATAACTGCACCATCTTCAAATTAAATAGCTGTAAATTTCCGGCTACTTTTTTGCTGCAGTTTTTTAAACTTATCATTGAGAGAATAACAATCATCGTCTCAATATAAGGAATAATAATCATAGCACCAATATAAGGACACGCAAATGTCAGCAAATTACTGGAGGCAGATTGCTGAAACTATCCGAAAGGATGTGAGGGAAAAAACAAAGAAGTGGAAAAACTAGAGGGACAAATATGTTCGCCCCTGAAAAAAACTGATCACAACAAAGAGCGGGGACCCAAGAGGGAAAAAAGTCCCAGCATTTTATTTGTTTCTATCAACTGGACCACATGTAAAACACCGGGACATGACCACACGGTAATTAACACATAATGCACCAGCACACTTACGTAGGTTATGTCGTAGGCTCTACAAAGATTCCCGCAGAGGTCTAAATCAGGCGCAAGTTAAAAAAATGAAAGTGCCGGTAAATGTCATGACTTAATAATGTTATTGCTGTTCAGCTGATATCCAGCCACTTATGTTCACTAATTATGTTAGGTAAATCAGTCAGCATTGTATGTCATCTTGCAAATATTTCTTCACCCTGCAAGTGAGACATAAACTCCTGGTGTGGACGTTTCTCTTTCACCAAGTTGCGTTTTGTTGGGCCACACATTGTACATTACAGTGATTGGATCGTGCTACCATAATGGTAGGCTCCTCTGCCTCCTGGCAGTGATGCTATCAATCATCAGCGATGCTACAGGGGGCTGATAGGACGATGTAGCAAAACGCCCAATCCTAATGAGCAGTCAGGCTCACTGCCCTTATATTTCTTTTTAGCAGGATCTCCTCCTCATCCTCGCTGTTTTCCTCTGTTCTGTTTCCCTGTCCATCTTTCTGTGTGTGTTTGTCTGGGCATGGTGCCAAGTTCCCACCTTTCTGCCAATCAACTGGCACACCTGACACTCATCCATCTATCTATCCATTTGGAGGGTTTAAATCCCAGCTCATCTCATCAATCCTTCTATGTGGTACTAACACTACAGCCTCTAGTTTCCTTGTATTAGTCTTGCTGGTCTTCCAGCTTCTACCTCCCCACCACCTTCTACACTTGTGAGGTCCCACACTCCCAGGGCTCATATCCTAGTGCAGATTCATGAGAGAAAAGAAAAACTTGCTACTGTGATCTTTTCAGCCTCTTTTGGATCTGAAATTCCTTCTTCTTTTTTGACAGGTTTACTTGGTCCATGTTCAGGTTTTTTGACTTCTTTTAGCTGTCAAAAAATAAAGAGGCACAGGGCAAAGTCTGCTGATGTGTGAGCTTCATTCCCCGCCCTGATCCTCTACTCTCTGAAGGCAAAGTATTAGGGGTGCTTTTTTAGTGAGTGAATCAAATTACAGCTGAATCAATTGTTCAATTAATCAGTTAGTTGAAAAATTGACAGAAAATAATGGGCTAAGCAGTTGTTAGCTCATCCTATTAGGGAATTGTCTGCTTTCCTGTTGGCTGAACAAAACATCTGTTGGCATCAGCTGTTTTTTAACATTTAATAGATGAAATGATACACTTTCAAAACAAAACAAATGTTAGATTAGTCAATAATGCTTAATTGCTGCCCTAGATCAAAAAAAAAATCTGCCATTCCTTCAAACTGTTCTTTGCTGATAAGATATTTGAACTAACTTGCCTATGACCAAGTAGTATCAATCGCAATACTGCAATGTAGAATTATAGGAGTCTCTAAATAGCATGATGATGCTATGGGTGATGACACTGGCAGCCTTGCAGGGCTCCTGTGCCCTGAAAAGTCATGACCACAGCCAAAATGAGAAGAGCTGCTCAGTTTTTCCCTCTCAGCAACCCAACAGCAAGTTATGACCCAGGGCAGATTGCTTTAGGCTCCCTCCTGAATCAAGGTTATGGTTAGACCAGGAAACTGCACATGGACTCATTCTTGCTAAGTGGGCCAGGTCAGTCAGCCCTGCAGCACTCTGTTGCTATTGTGGCCACTCACAGTTGCTGAATGCATCCGGACCGATCTTTGAGTAAGGCCTTCCTTTAAAACATAAGCACAAACATGCAGGTAGGCAGTACAAGAAACCAAGTTTACTAGCTGACAATCAGTTCTTGGAAGCAATTGAAGATAATGACCTCGTTAATAAGACTAATCACAGTACCCACTCACTTCAGTTACTCCAGATTTAATTATGTTCAACCTTTCCATCCATCTTTCTTTCCACCTGTGTTCTCATCACAAAATGAAATTATGATTATAGAACCTGATCATAACAATCATATGAAAAGGTTAATGATGGTTAGAGTCGTTGCATCTGCTTTTCAGTGTCAACAGTGAGTGGTCATTTCAATGTACATAAAGAACAATATTAAAAATAATATGAAATACGTTTAAAAATATATAAAATACAATAGGCAATGGTTTTTTGGAACTATTTTCAGTACACTTTTTTTGTTCAATTAGTTCCAAATGGTTTGCACACTAAAACATTCTCTGTTTTATGTTGATTCGGTGCATGGTTGGTAATATTTTAGTGAACCATATTATCTATGCAGATGATCTTGTGCTCTCCAGCAGCTCCTTCACATATGTTCTGCTTATGGTGTGGAACATGATATCGGATATAATGCCTGTAAGAGCACTGTAATGATTTGTAGAACCAAGGAGGACAAACATTAAAGCTTTCCAGAGTTTAAACTGTCAGATAATAATATTACTGTCTGTAATAAGGTCAAATACACTATATTGCCAGAAGTATTCACTCGTCTGCCTTCACATGCATATAAACTTGAGTGACATCCCATTCTTAATCCATAGGGTTTAATATGATGTCAGGCCACCCTTTGCAGCTATAAAAGCTTCACCTCTTCTGGGAAGGCTTTCCACAGGTTTAAGAGTGTGTTTATGGGAATTTTTGACCATTCTTCCAGACCGCATTTGTGAGGTCCCACGTAAATTTAATGCATGTACAGATCTTTTTATTTCGAACATACTGTACACTTCTGTATATGGGACACCTGTCAACGAATTACAGGAAAGTGAGTTTACGGAAACTTCATGTAGCTAATAATGACGCCATGATGTTATTATTAAAGAGACCAAGATGGGTCAGTGCAAGTGAGACATTTGTAACTGCTGAAGTCAGTACATTTAGCTTTTTTAAGAAATCCCATGTATAAATGTATCTGCAGGCTCAACACTTCTGAGAATGAGATCATTGTGGGCTTGACGGATGTAAGGTTTGGCACCACATGTTGTCAGTCTTCATTGTGGAGACACTGGTATAGTTTTTCTCTTTGTGGGAAGGTGATTTGGGTATATTTTGATTTGTTTTTATCTTTTTTTGTGTTATGTGATTTGTTCTGTTTCGATGGACTACCAGTCTGGAGTAAATAAAGAGTGATTAATTGACTGATTGAAATGTTTATGATTTTCTGGGCGTTTTTCCAACTTTCCAACATCCAAGCTATAGTGACAGCTACTGCAAATCCCACTCAATCAGCACAATAAACTCTAGGGAAATTCCTTCTCATTGTTTTTATTACATGTATTTACGTGTTTGTATATTAGTATTGATGCAAAATGTCAGTTTCCTCTTAAGTATTATGAGTTGACCGTGTGTTTTTCTTCTGCATTTCTCATCTGCATAAGGAAAATAGCTATTTGACCATTTCTGGACTTTTGCCTGTCTTTCAGAACAATAGAGTTTAAATAATTTTACTCCCACGAATGTTGCCCTGCCAGGAGTGGCTACTATATCATTAGTTTTCCCCTGACTTATCACTGTTCTCTCACTTTTCCATCATGGTCCTTCACATAAACTTGAGTTACTGCTGCTCCAAAGCTCCCTCTTGGATTGTCTTTCTGAGGTGTTTTATGCAACACTGTTACACACCTTCAGGGGTGTTCAGTGAGTGTGACAATCACGTCATCAATCTTAATTTTAGAATTGAGAGCACACATTTTGGGACTTTCATTATGAACAGAAATTTAGTTGAAATATTGCACGTATGTATTTCTAAAGCTCTTACTTTGGTAGCTTTCAGTTACCAGCAGAGGTATGTGATAGCTGACGTCAAAAGAATTGGAAGTCGATGTCTGGATGATGAACAGTTCCAGGGAAGACCTGTGGAAATGGTGCACTAAAGGTTGTATGAGGAATTGATGAAGGCTAGGGAGACATGAAGGTTGTCAGGGGAGGTTGTGGAAGCTGCACAGGGCAGCACTGTACTACAGTAGGTGATGGTGGAGGTGACAGATTGTGGTTCCGGTCTGCTGCTGGGAGGATGCCTGCAGGTTTGGGCTAGCTACAGCTTTGTTTGAGCCAAGTCAGTGACAGGCCTGCTGGGGAATAATATTAGTGAGTTGTACTTAATGCATAATAATCTTTATTGCATACATAAAAATCTGTAAACAACAAAAACATTGAGTTGGCTTTGATGTTGGATTTGATTTAGCTGCATCTGACAAAGATGATAGAATCCCCAGTATTTATCTGTAGTCTGAGTGAAGGTTTGAGAAATCACAAAGCTGCAAAAAAAATCATTGAAGATGTGAGCAGCAAATTGAACCAAAGATTCTCTCTCAACAGATATTTCTCCCCCTCTCTCTCTTTCCCTGTCTGTTTCCCTGGCCACGATCTTCCTACCTTCTCCTACTCTGAATGTAAACCTCTCTCTCTTTCTCTCTGTCCATCACTTTGGTCTCCCTTGGTAGTTGATTAGCGTCTGTCCACCCTAATCTTTCTCATGGAGCAGAGAAGTGGCTTTCTAACGTTTCTAACATTCACACACACATGCAATCAATTCACACCATTGGTAGGCATGTAGTGTGCAGTTTGGCCATAAAGTCCAGTAATTAGAAAATTATGATGATGATCGTCCCCGCGACCCTGAATTGGATAAGCGGAAGAGAATGGATGGATGGATGGATGATGATGATCGTGATTATCATGCTGTATAGATATACTGCAGTGACTCCATAGTATAGTGGTTTACACATTTGCCTTATAAGCAAAAGCTCCCTGGTTCAATCTGAGGAGGAAATCCCTTGAGGATTGCATCAGGAAGATGGTGTAAAATTCTGCCAAATCAAACATGCAGAGCTACTGGCTGTGGTGACCCTTTGTGAATAAGGGAGCAGCTGAAAATAGCTTCTATGTTGTATAGTTACAGTACACTCTCTTGCCTTATGCCAAGGTTTATAGGAAATCTATGCATGTGCCAGTCAGGCATGATATAAACTGTACTTGTTTCTGGGAAGACAGGCAGCTCAAGAATATCACTGTTCATTTTCTAAGTGTTCGCTGGCTTCTCAAAAGCAATCAGTTGTTTGCTGAAGAATGAAACACCAAAATACAGTATGATATAATCCAGTGAAACACATGTACAAGAAAACTAAAACAAATGTTTTGGGTGTTTTTTTTTCCACCTAAATGCTCTAAACTAATTGAGTAAGTACAGTGTGAAAAATATTCATATAAATCAACACCAGTCTGACTCAGTCTGAAATACTCAACTGTGAAAAACAAAAGAAATATGATTTTTTAAAATTAACTTTGAATAAGTCATTTAATAAACATGTAGCGGTCACTGAGGGTACAGATCTGTTTAGTCAACATTGCTGTTGGGCACGTGCGTCAGCAGCCACAAAGAAACGCTGCCAACGTCAAAAGAGAACTCAATTAACATTTGCAATTAGCATTGAGAACAAATGGACTACCAGATGCTTTGACTCCACAATTCAATTAGTGCTTCTTACTGGTCACAGATTCATTAAAGGTCAAGACAGTGCCATAATTATGCAAGACTATGCACAGTATTCTAAAAGCAGTGAGGATTACTAGGAGACAAAAAGATATCTTTCAAAGGTTAACTATGCTGTCTGTGTCATTTGTCATGTTTAATAAGCCCAGTAAAAGAAGGCATGGTTTGTTTAATTAAGGGACTGTAAAACATCAGCTGCTAAACATGAAAGAAAAGGGGCACAGATGGAGATAATTACTGTCCAGTCCTGGAGTACTGGATAATTAGGACATACTTACAGAGGTTTAAAAACCTATTAAGCGTGTTTTGGGGGCATTGTATCACTTGTTATGTGTGAAGTCAGAATACTGCATTGTCTAAATGCAGCTTCACAAAACTGCTAGCAGGCCTTTAAACTTTTGTCTAAAGGCCTGCTAGGAGTCGGATGTCTCCATACTTCTCACTGTCTCAGTGCAAAAACGTTCAGATACAGGCAATAAAATTATACCTTTGATTGATGCTGATGTCCTTGCTGTGATGTTAAAGCACAAGTCAATTTCTCTACACTAAAAGGCATTCAGTAAAATAAGAACAAAATACAATACTGTTTAGGATCCAATATACACTCACCATAAATTCGACCTTGCTAGTACTTACCCTCTTTTACCTTCAGAACTGCCTTAATTATTCATGGCACAGATTCAACAAGGTGCTGGAAACATTCCTCAGAGATTTTGCTTCATATTGACATGACAGCATCACACAGTTGCTGTAGATTTGTCGGCTGCACATCCATGACGAGAATCTAGCACATCCCAAAGGTGCTCTATTAGATTGAGATCTGGTGACTGTGGAGGCCATTTGAATACAGAGAACTCATTGTCATGTTCAAGAAACCAGTTTGAGATGATTTAAGTTTTGTGACATGGTGCATGGCTGGAAGCAGCCATCAGAGGATGGATGCACTGTAGTCATAAAGGGATGGACATGTTCAGCAACAATACTCAGGTAGGCTGTGGTGTTTAAACGATGATCAGCTGGTACTAAGGGGCCCAAAGTGTGCTAAGAAAATATTCCCCACACCATTACACTGCCACCAGCAGCCTGAACCATTGATACAAGGTAAATTCTGACCCTAACATCTGAATGTTGCACCAGAAATTGAGACTCTTCAGACCTGGCAATGTTTTTCCAGTCTTCTGTGGTCCAATTTTAGTAAGCCCGAGTGAATTGTAGCCTCAGTTTCCAGTTCTTAGCTGACAGGAGTGGCACCTGGTGTGGTCTTTTGCTGCTTTAGTCCATCTGCTTCAAGGTTAGACGTGTTGTGTGTTCAGAGATGCTTTTCTGCATACCTTGGTTATAACGAATAGTTATTTGAGTTACTGTTGCCTTCTTATTAGCTCGAAGCAGTCTGGCCATTCTCCTCTGACCATCACCTTTCTTATTCCATTTTGATGGCCAATTTAAACTTAAGCAGGCTGTCTTGACCATGTCTACATGCCTAAATGCATTGAGTTGCAGCTCTGTGATTGACTGATTAGATATTTGCCATAATGAGCAGTTGAATAGGAGTTTCTAATAAAGTTGCCAGGGATTGTAGAAGACCCACATAAAAGACCTTAAAGCTGCACATGAGAAAGGGGAAAAAAGTACAACTGCAAAAATCTGATCTGAATCATTCAAAACACAAGTTTAGTAGGTAGAAGATTTAAATGGGGCTTCAGACAGGCATAGAACAAATGATTTGTAGTGAGTGAGAAATGGGTCTGGATATAGACATAATTATCAGATGCATGGTAATCCATTTATGTCTGAGGATTTAAAGGTCCAGTCTCAAAGGATAAAAGGTAAAGAATAAACTGATCGCTTAGTCTTCCACATGCAGATACTCGCATATTCTTAAGCATGTAATACAAGATGCACACACAGTCACATGTCTGAAATTTGATCAACCATTCTCATGCTAGGAAATGACCTCCCACAGATCAATATCATGGACTCACACCAAATTTCTAAAGTCCATTCAATTACCTGTGGACTGAGAAAAAAGGGCACCATACTCCTCTGTGAGATGTCAGTGAAATCAGTGATTTATAATTCATTGCCACCTATCAAATCTGTGATCAATTAAGGCTGCAGGGAATGGAGCTGGCTGTAATGTCTGCTGGTGCCTTTAATATAGAATAAGGTGGCCAGAAATGGCTATGAGTTCATTATGACTGATCTGAAAAAGGCATTAGTTGTAAAGATTTCCGCAGCTTAATAATTGATGAAGAAACGCTGTGAATGGCACGGGGTGTGCGTAAACAGTCAGATCAATGCTCGCTCTGTGATGGGCTAAATTTAGACTTGCCTTACACTCACTACCACAAGAGCGGTTTATCAGTATCATTTATTAAAATCTGTGACAGGTTGGACTCTTGGCTGCAAGAAAAGGGGGCTTTCTGGATGCTCACGAAGCATGAAATCACCTGGTGAGTGTGGGGATAACACAGACGAATAAACTCTGAGTGGGAATATTAATCTTAGGAAAACATCTGTCCTTAGAGAGGGAGAGAGAGTGAAAGCTGCTGCTGACTCATTTTCTCTTTCTCGCCCTCTCGTCAATGCTTCATCAAACATCCAGCCTCGTTCCCCAACTCCATTTGTTTTTGCCCCTTTGGTTGTTGTTTTTTTTTCTTCATTTTTTTTCTCCGTCTGATATGGCCTGGTAATGTGCCTTCATGTTTCAGTGAACACTTGCTGGGTATACAATACTCTTCATCCACAGAAGTGGAACTAGGGTAAACCCTAGAGGCCTTTTTTTCATTATGATAACTTAGCTTTTCTTTTGTTTGTGACTGATATTTTGGAAATGAAAGTAGTCATTAGTTAACATTCAAAAAAAAAGAGAGGGATCAACTCTTTCAGCCTCGCAACACTAACAGACATGAAGGTCAAGATGTGTCAAGTGGTGCGCCTAAAAGCAGGTGCTTTAAGCAGAGGAGGAAATAACCAGGATTAAAACACCACATAAGACGCCTAATATTTTCTTAAAAAAACAAGGTTAGAGTGTAAATATAACACATACAGTGGAGCAGGTCAGCATCTACTGAAACAGATTGTCCTGACTTTTTCCATTAGGCACGGACACATTTGACATTTCTGAATGACTGAAGTGCAGAAATATTAAAAGCCTCGAATCTTGAATAAAAGTTAAAACCTGCTGCATACCCTCTGCCCATGCCTGCTGCTGGTTGTTTTCATTCATATCACATTACAGCATTTTATTCCTATGTAGAACAAGTTCACACAGTTCCATAAAATACATAGATGTGAAATAGATTAAGAAATAAAAAATTCAGAGAAGCCCGCGTTGGATGCGACATCAGTCGGACCGAAGCTCAGACAGCTCTTCACGATTCTGGGGATTAATGTTGATGTTTTGACAATGTCAGGTGGTCAGAATGATGCACCACATGATCAGTCATTTATAAAGATAATAGACAGCAGTTGTAATATGTTTCCGCTGAACATTTCACCCCAATATTGACTAACAAGGAATTGAATTGTCGCATATTTAGGGTTATGGCTTAAGGCATTTTCCATTTTAATCAAAATGGTTATTCACATTGCAGTTGATCATAATCAATGCAATAATAGCACATAATTTATTTATTAAAAGTAATTAAAACATATCTGTTTCTTAAGTCTGACGTCATTAGCCATTTCCGGGTCCAAACTTTTCTTCGGTTTCCAAACTCAAACAAACGGCCCAAAGTCTTTCATCTTCAATAAAATGATCAGTGTGGCTGCTCTCCCAGGTGTTACAATAAAGGTTAACATCATGATGGCATCCATGAAAAATAGGATAGACGAGGTTTAACAGACATAGAAGTTAGCTCGCTAATTTCCATCTAAAGATGATATACCATGTTCTGACTGAGGGATTTCTAAAAAACTCAAATGTACAGCTCTGCTATCACTTTGGACATAAATGAAGACAGAAAACTAAACTGCAGCAATGTTTGTAGGGTTATTGAAGTTGGGCTAGCTGGCATAAAACAGTGTGCTACCTGGTGGCTACCTACAGAGCTATGGTTAGGATAATATAAACACATTAGCAGAGTGAATCTTTTGACGGTGATAGCAGCTAGACCATCTCCTTTAGTTTAATTATTTAATTAAAAAACAAAACACCAGTTTAATTGCTAATTTGCCTTGTCTTTGCCTTTTTCAACCTGGACACTTGTTGTTACTTACCTTCATCCCCTGGACTTCTTGGAGACTGTAACAGCTGCCTTTACATCACCCACTGCTTTGTGGGCTACCCTCATGAAGCCTTGAATCTGGTATGTTGCCTTTGTTTTTTTTTTTTCACTTTTTAGCCAGAAGGTACCAGAGGGATCATATAGTGGAGTTATCAGGCAATGCTAGTTAGCTTGGTTAGCAAGGAAAAAAAAGAAAAGCCTTGGACGCTCTATGATCAATCACCACATCAGCATAACTGTAACCCTTAAAACAATATAAAGCTAAAAATCCACCCTTTATTTAATAAAAAGGGATTTCGCTGTAGTGACCAAAACCGAGTTATGTACCAGGCTGTAAACATGTCTATTTCTGCTGTGAAGTTGGGCATCTTAACACTGGGGTTGACCATAGACTATATATAAAAGATGAATGTGACGTCTCCAAATGGGTAGTATGCTTGTTGGTGGTTTCGCCGGTTATTATTTCAAAATTTTGACTTACTAACTCAAACATCTGAGTAAGTTGAAATTTTGAGATACCTAACTCGAACATTTGAGATAATACTCCAAATTTTGGGGTAATTGCCATTATTTTTAGAGGTGGGTACAGTGCCAGAATGGTTTGTTAATGCGTACTGATAAGCTTCACGCTGCACAATTTGTGTCAGTTTTTATTATACAGCAGTGAAAAATTCCTGACTGTGAAAACTGTGTGTGTTAACTGAAAAAATATTTTAACTGACTGACTGATGCTTTTCTATCAGCAATGTGTGTGTGCTCAGCTGATAGAAAAGACTGTAAAAACTGAATGAAAATCTCAATACGCACAGTTGTTTAGATAGGGTGGCTCTCCTCCACCTCTCCTCTGCTCTCCTTGCTTCACTCTTCTCCCCATTGGAGGCGGCTGAGTGCTCCTAATCAGCAATCATTTGAAAGGTCATGAACAAGATGCCTGCAGGAGAGGCTGCTGGCTGCAAGCTCAAGTTTTGTCTCAGTCAACTGGTACAAAGAGCTGGCTCTTCCTGAGTTGTAGTTTAAATAAATTAGCCCGAGATCCCCTTCACTGGACGTTTCAGTTTTATCCCTGTGACTCTGTCATGATCGCCTTTTAAGCTTTTACTAGAAAAACAACAGACATGACCATTATGATCACTGACTGCTTACGAGAGATTAAATCGTGGTTGTCTGCTACTTTTCTTAAATTAAACAGTGACAAAACAGAGGTTCTTCTGATAGGAACTAAAACTGTTTTGGATAAATGTGATAAATTCTTTCTGTGCATTGACAATTCTCTGATCTCTCCTTCCTCACAGGTTAAGAGTTTAGGTGTTTTTGATAGTACCTTAAATTTTGAAACACATATCAATAATATCACTCAGTCTGTATATTTCCACTTACGTAATATTAGTCGGCTACGCCCATCCCTTACAGCCAACAGTACTGCTATTCTTGTACATGCTCTGATTACATCTCTTATTGATTATTGTAATTCTAGCCTCTCTGGCATACCACACAAACTTCTCCACAGACTTCAGCTGGTCCAAAATGCAGCTGCTCGTGTCATTACCAGAACCCCGTCCATAGAACATATTACACCTGTCCTTCAACAGCTTCACTGGCTTCCTGTCAAATACTGCATTCATTTTAAGATTCTGCTTCTTACTTTCAAGTCTCTCCATAATCTCGCTCCTCCATACCTCTCTGATCTTCTGCACATCGTCACTCCTTCAAGTACTCTCAATTCCTCCTCCTCTGTTACTCTTATTATACCATCTGCTTGCCTGACCACCAGCTTTAGAGCTTTCAGCTCAGTGGCCCCTCATCTTTGGAACTCTCTCTCGCACCACATTCGCAACATTGATTCTCTCCCTATCTTTAAAGCCAGTCTGACTTTTAATTCTATGGTGTTTTTCAACTCTTATTTTATGCATACTGTGATTTTGGTGTTTAATTGGTTGTAAGGTGTCCTTGAGTTCTTGATAGGTGCCCATAAATAAAAATATATAATTATAATTATAATTATTATAGTAATTCTCTCATCACAGAAGGTTTTTTCCTCTAAACCGTTAGGAAAAATGATGGATGAAATTAGTTTAGGTCCTTAGATTTCAGTGTCCTGTTTTTTCAGACCTCCTCTGGCACTAATATCAGCACAAAAACCATGCACCAGAAGCTTCATGGTATCGGTTTCCATGGCCGAGCAGCTCCTGTAGGTGTAATGTGTAGCTGGCCCAGTACTTTTTTCTATAGAGTGCATTATAGCTTATAGACCTTTAACCCCTTTGAAGAACCATTAAGAAAAAGAAAAAGGAAAAGCAAAAAAGGACAATTTGTGTTTTTTACTACTGGTTTCATGTGACCATTTCTTGGTTTGGAGTAATGACTTCCTGAGGCCTCCACTAACTGTCTGGCATTCATGAGACGAATCACTGACAACAAACTCAAACAAAAACATAAGAAGGTAATATGAAATCAGAGCTAGACTAGTTGTTAGTCTGTGCTTCCAGTGTTTCTGCTAAGTTGAACTGTAGCTTCATCTTTAGGCACATTTCATGCGAGCCTCAGACTGGTAACAATGTTCTCAGATAACTCTTCATCACTTTGTTCTTTTGGTCACCCTAAAAACTTTGAACATTCTCAGCTTTTGCTGACAATGTGATGATGTGGTTTTCACAATCATTTACTCTTATCAGAAGGCACTTCTGACTGTTTGTATAGTGGTGTTAGATCCAGTCTGTGTACAGAGCGTCACTAGGACAGATGGCAGAAGCCAGATTTACTCAAGCATCCTACAACCGTTATGTTGTCTCCAGGACAGATACAACAGTGTCCATCTGATCACTACAACCACAGAGCATCTGCTCAAAGATTCTGGTCTGTGTTGTTGTGTACAGAGCACTTGATATATATGTTTATGCAGTGTGGCCTTATATCCGTTTTTCGTTATTTTTGTCGTGCAAGCATCTATTCAGCGTGTGCCAGTTTGCTGGTATTTGTGCATATTACTGCATATGTTCCTCCTTATACTCAGTGAGTTCTCTGCCTTATTATTTAACCACAGGGGCTAAATTCAGATAAACATCACCAGAGACATAAAATCTCCTAAAAAAAAAAAAAATGAAGCACAAAAAA
>VUQS01074225.1:34321-59896 GCA_015108495.1 Heterochromis multidens | reverse complement strand
ATCAGCAGTGAGCATGGGACACAGCCAGACTGGACCCCCCGAAACCACCAGTGGAACCTCGCCCCAGGCAGGGTGTACGAAACAGGGGTGTAGGAAGGCCTACCCCCCCCACACACACACACACTCAGTGTTTGAGGTGATATGTTGGGTGCGTGTGTTGGTGTGTATGTGTGTATGAAGTATAGAGGATGAATATGACTGTATGAAAACTGTAGAGCTATTAAAATTGGGGGGGACAGATGTGTCCTGATCACTTGATTACTGGTCAGCAGCACTCAACCACACCTCGCCCCCAAGACCCTAAATGTCTAAGAGGTAGATAAAATTGAGGTTCAGATAGCAGTGAAGGAGTGAATGGGGCCACTTCAGCAGTCCCACCCTCCAACCTCTGGGTAACACACCTGCCCCCCAAGGCCCTATGCGTATGATGATATGTCGTGAGCCGTAATGACTATGGTGTAATTAAAAAGGAGGGGCGGGTCGCTGCGCAGCACAGTCAGCAAAGCCATGTGGATGGCCCCACCCACTGCAGCCTATGCAGATTTTTTTGTTTTTTGTTTTTTTAATGGCAAAGTGATTTGAGCTGAATGCCCCCTGTCAAATTGGTTGCCCGTCCAGTTCATACGGACTGCTGCCGCCCCTGCGGGTTAGAGTGAGGATGAAGTCATTTGATACTGCAAATAACATTTTCTGTTTAAAGTAGAGAAAACTAGAGAACAGATGGAGTCAGAGCTGGAAATTTTTGCCTGTTTTATTTTCTCTTTGAAAGCAGAGGCGGTTTCTATTGAGATAATTAAATGTATTTACAATGCAGTGTGCCGCTCTGTTGATACAAGTCAATGGAGCTCACCCAGCAGTCTCTTTCTTTCTCTCTTTCTCTCATCTATATGACAGTAATCATTTGAATAAGCCAATATTTATTTAGTTACACTTTGGATCTGCATGTTTAAGTGAATGGATAGCATATATTAGTCTTCACAATCCACAGCAAAAATGATAATGAATTATACATGAGCGTGTGTCCGCTTGTAATAAATAGAAGCGGTAGTATCAAAAACATTAATTCAGTAATTACAAGGCCCAGCACAGATGACTTGTTTGTGAAAAATGGGAATCTTGGCTCCTTGCCTGACTAGAAACAGCAGCCACCTGTCAGAACTGGGGTGAAATACATCAAAACCTCACTTAGCCATGGTCACGTGACAGGTGTTTTGAACCACACTTCAGAGCAGTGTTTTGAAACATCTGCACTTCGGAAGCTTGACACAGTGTCGAAACGTCAGTATCAAGCGTCCCATCCCTAGTATATTGCTAGTGTAACCACATGTCATGTATGAGTGAAAAGACGGATACGCAGCTGGCTAAACCATACTGTTGCAGCGGATTGCAGTAAGCAGCAAACATGGACGAGAAATACTGGAGAAGCCCTTCACTGAAGGAATCACTGAGCATTAAAGATGAAGCATCAGTGTTTTGGTTCTAGGTCACACATCTTAGCCAGCAGCCTGAAGTGACATTGGACTTGGCAAATGACCAAAAACTAGAGCGCTCCACCTTGTTTATGACGCAATGTTCTCAGAACACCTTGAAGGAAGAGGACAATGAAAAAGGGGATCCCTACTCTTCGCTACTGGATGCCGAACAAAGGTTAGAAATACCCCCGACCTCCAAGCTACCTCACTTACCTGCCCAGCTACAAAGCATAAGTCTCCCTCATGTTAAAAAAGAGGCAAGGCTGCAGGAACCAGACAGTAACAAATGGAAGAAAAATGCAATGTCTGTCATTCCCCAGTATGCAGCTAGTCTGCAGGTATGATGGACATGGCAAAGTATTTAGCATGCAAAGAGCTTGTGAGTACGGGCTTATCACAATTTGATTACTGTCCAGAAGCCCACAGAGCATGGAGGTCATCTTTCCTTAACACAATAAAGGATTTGGACCTTACGGTCAGTGAAGAGGGCTACTTCCTGTGTGGGATGGCGCTGGTGTGTGTGGCTTGCAGTCTGTCACTGCCAGTTCTGTTTGTGATGCTTCTGGCACTTGTCACTCAAAATGTCAAAACTCTACTGGCTTATGATCGTCAAACTCTCCCGGATCTTCGACTTTCTGCCGGAGTGAAGTGTGTTTACAGAGGCCAAAGGATTTCATCTCCAATGGAGTGGACCTCCTCTGTGTGGCGGAGACGTGGCTGAATGTTGGTGAGTCCAGCATCTTTTCAGAGCTCTTACTGCCTGACTGTGGCTATCTTAACTCCCCCCAGACATCAGGCCGAGGAGGAGGAATAGCAACTGTTTTCCAGAGTATGTATAAATGTAAGCAGCTGTCTCTATCGTTCTCTTCCTCAAGCTTTGAACTGAGCTGTTTTGAGCTGGGTCGCTCTCACCCAGTGCTTTGTGCTGTGATTTATCGACCACCTAAATACAATAAGGACTTTTTAAATGACTTTTCTGAATTTTTGGCTTAAATCATGCCAAAATATGATCGAGTCCTTATTATTGGAGATTTTACTGTAGCTCTGTTAAACCTCGCACTCCTGCGTGGCGCTGTCATGTTATTAATCAGTCCACTGCTACGCATTTCTCTGCTTGTTTCAATCAGCACTCTGGCATTTCCGAGTTTGTGTCTTCAGATACAGAGGAGCTCAGCTCCTGGTTTCAATCCACCTGCCAAACTGTATTAGATGCGGTGGCCCCATTAAAAACCAGGCAGTCTAAAACTAAACCTGAGCCCTGGCTGAATGACACAATTCATGCTGTCAGACATGAGTGCTGAAAAGCTGAAAGAACTATGTGATCTTAGTTCTCTTAGACTTAACAGCTGCTTTTGACACAGTGGATCATAATATTTTAATATCTTTTTTAGAGCACTATGTAGGTATTCGTGGCACTGCTCTGGAGTGGTTCAGATCATACCTGTCTCAGAGAATGTTTTGTATTGGTCTACATATATGTATCTCCTGCCCCTTGGTTCCATTCTTAGAAAGCACAAAATTGCTTTCCATTGTTATGCAGATGATACTCAGGTTTATGTACCCCTTAAACAAAAGGATGCCTACTCCGTACAGATTTAAGCTGAGTGACTTGAGGAACTAAAAACATGGATGGCTCTAAACTTCCTCAATTTTGATGAAAATAAGACAGAGGTTATTGTGTTTGGTCCTGGTGTCACTGGTCAGTCTTCATCTGTAGACATGGCCCTGCTGACACAGTTTGTAAAGCCTGCTGTCACAAACCTCGTAAAGCCGAGGTTTGTGACAGCAGGCTTTACAATGGATGGACAGTGATTTTAAATTGGACAGTCAGGTCAGTGCAGTGGTGAAATCTAGCTTCTTTCAGCTGAGACAACTGGCGAAGATAAAAAACATTCTGTCAAAAGAGCACTTTGAAATAGTAATCCATGCCTTTATCACAACTCGGTTGGATTACTGTAATTCTTTATATGTTGGTATTAGCCAGTCCTCCCTGTCTCGTCTTCAGCTGGTGTAAAATGCTGCAGCACGACTTTTAACTGGAACACGGAAGCGAGAGCACATTACTCCTGTTTTATCCTCACTGTACTGGCTGCCTGTTCATTTTAAAGTTCATTTTATAATTATTTTATTTGTTTTTAAGGGCTTAAATGGCCTTGCCCCGTCCTACCTCTCTGAGGTGCTGCACTTGCACTGCCCTTCCTGGTTGCTCAGATCAGCTGACCAACTGCTCCTGGTTGTGCCGAGGACACAGAGGAGGCTCAGAGGGGACAGGGTTTTTGCTGTAGTGGTGCCCAAATTGTTGAATGCATTGCCGTTTAACATTAGACAGGCCTCTTCACTGCCAACTTTTAAATCCGTTCTTAGGATCCACCTCTTCTGCTTGGCTTTCGAACCAGTTTGAGATGTTGATGTTTTACTTATTTAATTTATCCTTTTGTTTTACTCATGTTTAATTGTATCTTGTACTGTATTGATGTTTTTATTTTGTGTTGTAATTTAAATTTTTATTGATTTTATATTGATTTTATTTATTTATTTAAATTTTATTCTAATGTATTTGTATTCCTATGTTCAGCACTTTGGTCAGTAGTTGCTGTTTTTAAAGTGCTTTATAATTAAAGTCGGCTTGGCTTGTGTGGCTGTCTATGTTTGCGTCACAAAAATGGGACCTCTAAACCATCATTCTTGTGTTGTTGCTTTCTGGAGCATTTTTAATGACTTTATCTGACAAATAATATGGTTTGCTGTGTGATTAATTGTAATCTGTCCAAGTACTGTTTTATTTGTATGCTACTCAGCACTAATTAGTATGTATCTGTGTCTCTATGATGCACCCATAGAGTGTATAGATGCACCTTACTAACCAAGCTAGCTAACAATAACTGGTAACTTAGCAGTCCACCCTCTTATCCAAATATGGTTGTTTCTGATTCAAAAAAACAAACAAGCAAACAAAACAAAAACACCACCATGGTGCCAACCAAAATGCTAAAAGCAGGGTTTCAAAGCGTGACTTCACAAACCTGTAGGTGCTGTTAGAGTGACTGTGTCCATCTTTAATATACAGTCTATGGCCACAGCACTACTTATGATGGTACTCTGAGATGTCATTAAATGTAAATACTGTAACTGTAATTGTTCAACATGAATTTCATTCTGTGATGAAATGATGAAATTTACCACCAGTTCATTTTAACCTACTGTACATAGTAGTGCTAGCTACTAGTCCCTCAAGTCTAATGTTGCCACATGGAGATATGAAAGAGATGAAGGCAATTGCTCATTCAGGGAGCTACAGAGCTGTTGAGATCTCATTCACATACACTTTCAAATGCTGATACTTCTGCTCTACAAATGCACAGTGGGGTTGTACGGCCTGTACTTGTCTTCCCAAAAAGGACAGGAAGCATAGAGGGAAGGGTACAAAAGCTGTTTAAAGGCTGACTGACAGCACTGTAGGAAATGCACAAAAGACAGCAAGAGAATCTAAGTAAAACATGGAGCAATGTGAAAGAACACTATGGCAGAAAGGGGCTAGTGGTGAAATCTGTACAATACTAGGAGGAACAGATCAGCATTGAATGTGCTCTTCACAACTTCTTTCATGCTAGAAACTGCAGACTATTACATATAGTAGCTCTTTCTTGGCTCTCTTGCCTATTTGTGGCTAATACAGCCCTCAAAGTCAAATGGAACTGGGTAACTGTGAGTTGGAGGGACTGTAATGATGTCATCTGTCTCCTGTCATCAGTGACAGGAAAAAATATTTGCCGTGGTGCTGTTTACGAAGGCTGTACAGATGTTGGTTAAAGTTTTATGGCTCTTGATTAACATCAGAAAGATTCATTGGAGCCACCACATCCTTTTCCTCTAGTGGTGTTTGTGGGTTTGTGTGCAGACACAGTGCTGATAGATGCCTGATTGTGTTTATGAACGCCTCAACAATGATATGTCATAGATTGAACCAACAAGGCTCATGTCATTTTTAATAATGTACATCAGACACCTCTTGGGAACAATGCAGCAGTACGTGTTTGGGTTTTGGCGACACTTTGGCTGCCATAGCGCAATTATCGTCCTGCCTGTCCCTCTCCATGCGCAGCCAATCATTTCCCCTCCAGGAGCACATTATTACAACATGTCATCAGCTGCGTGCTATTATTTTTTGCCTCGTTTTGACATCTCTGGAATGTTAAAAACAATCTTTAAAGATGAAACAACTGTCAGAGCAGGGAAACAGCTACATTGAGCTAAGTCAAAGGGGAATTGACACTCCAAAGTGAGAGCATTTAAAATGATTGAAGGCTAAATGGAGAATTTCTGTCTCTGGGCAGTCTTTCTGTCTGATGAGCCTAATGTCGTATTAAAGTTCAGGAAGAAATTCTGAAGGAAATGACAGTTTCTCTGATGATGCTCCCACAAAACATGAAAGCGGTCAATTTTTCTGTTTATCACCAGTGTGAATAAATGCAGTCTGGAAAATGCTGAACTGCATTATTGTCCTTGAACTGGAGCAGATTTCTCTACTAATGGAGTGGACTCATCAAATACTGTTAAACAAGGGTTCTGTCCTTGCTCTCACTCATCTCTTGGGAGGGACAAACCAGCAGTGTGCTGGATGTGCTGAAGCTAATGGGCTAGCCTCCACTGCGCAAACGACCGCTAGGCTAATTGGCTGGCTGTAAGTGTTAATGCGAGACCGTGCAATTCTCCTCCTTTTCCCTCAATTGAACTGGCGAAGCCAGCCGCCGCCCTTTTGTAATGGAATTAATGAAAAAATAGAAAACGGCCTGGTTTGAGAATTAAGGAAATGTGATATGTGGTCTACAGTAATTAGGGCCTACAGAGTGAAGAGTGTGAACACTTAGTGAGAGACTATTCCCATGTCGAGCAGCCGTAATTACGATGGGATTTCAGCCTCTTCTTCCTCCCCGTGATGAAAAGGTTTTATTGTTCCTCTGCTTTATAAAAAAAGATGGGAAAGGAGGGATCAGCATCGGTTGATGAAAGGAATCTCTCTGAAAAGTGCTGCCACCGCGAAAAAGGAAAAAAGAAAAAAGAAAAAGAGAGCTTCATCTCATCTCAGTGCAGCACCATCACTCTTCCACTTTTTTGTCTTTCCCTTTCTTCCTTTCTCCTGCTGCCTTTAACTCCCGGAGACATTACAGTAGAGCAGCATCAGAAGCCGTAGAGTAAATTCACAGGAAGGTTTATAAAGATTTTTTTTGTCAGTGCATTGTGATCTCCTGGGATGCGCTCCACAATGGGTGTCAGCGGTGCTTTGGAATGAGGCAGCTGCACGTCGTGTTGTTTTGCTGAGCTTTTAAGAAATGTTTCTGTGAGTCTGAGCTGCTCTGCATTTATGTGCACTGCTTTTGGCTGACAGCCTGCCGGTTCCTGTATGGGATGTGGCGTTTCCCACTGTGGTGCCTGTTTCAGAAGGAGCATCGTAATCCGGCCTTTTCTCTGTCCTGGTTGCATGTGAGAGCTAAAGTCAGGGAGAACTTTACCAAAGCTTGATAATGCAGTCCACATCCAAAGCCCCAGTCCATACTGCAAGCTAAACAAAAGCTCCGGTGCTTGACAGACTTTCACAACCCTTCATGAGTGCAGGGGAGAAAAAGACAACGGCAGTCAGCCAGGTGGTACCAGCAGGCTACTCAGCAGCTGGACCAGAGCAGTGTTTACAGAGTATATTATAGGGCAAGCATCATTACACAGAATCCATAATGGAGTCCATCACCTGAAATGACAACTCTTTAATATAGAACTATTACTGCTACTAGCTTCACTGACTTGCAGCATCCTTTCCTCCATGCATTTTAGATGTGTGCTGAATGATATTTTCACTGGGCCCACCGCAGCCGAACATATCGCATCATCAACCCAATGCACGGAAAGTTATCAGAGTTAGACGCCACTGTTACAAAGCGCTAATGAAAGGCACAGGGCTAAGTCCCTGTGAACCTGCACAGCTGCAAAGAATGGTTAGCATTTCAAACAAAGAACGGAAAAAGGCTGGGGAGTTAGTTTGTGCCTTTGTGTGTGTGTGTGTGTGTGTGTGTGTGTGTGTGTGTGTGTGTGTGTGTGTTCATGACCAAGAAAGAGGCTTTTTGTAATGGAAAATAGGCTATAAATAATCCAAATATGATGGGGAAAATGATTAACACAACAAAACTTAAAGGGTTCATGGGTCCATTTGTTCAGCCTATGGTTAATGAGAGGACAGAATCTGCTGAAGATCTGCAGAATGAGTTTAAAAGCCGGATATATGTATGTATGCATGCACGTGTGAGCCTATAAAGTCTTGTTTAATAACTGGTCTGTTTTTTGACCTAAAGGTTTGAAAACAGTTTTGTCTTCATTCCCTAATGAAGCACAATGATTTCCTTTGCAGTCGCACACTTTGTCGCCAGAAAACCCCCCCAAAACAAAACAAAACAAAACGGGGTGTAATAAGCTAGTTTTACTTGCAAAATAAGGTAGCTTTCAAACATGGTGGCCTTGTATTCCCATGACTGCACATTCTATTTGTACAATTTTGCTCAATTATCAGGATTTCACCTTTCTAAAAGGCTTGTTGGTGTGAAACATGAATAATTAAAACAACTCCCTATATAGAGTTATTTGCATTGTCACCTTCTGGTTTCTTTTTTAAAAATCTGCTAAACAGCTAAGTGTTGATGACTTTGGTGGGTCTGGAATTATAATTAATGGCTCTTTTAATTAAGTGCCTAGTGTTCCACTTTGTGATTAGTTTTTCCCTTCAGGTTTGTGTGGTTTTATTAAAGCTGTAGGCTGTGGTTGTTCTTTATTGAAATGGTCCGTGATATAATGTGACAATTTAAATTGGACATTTAAATCTGTGCTTGGAGTGACATCCATCTCCACTCAGTCAGAACAAAGACACAGTACACTACCCCCATGGAACAAGCTGTAAGACGCCTTATCTGTACTAATTAAGCACTTTAAAATTATACTTCAGATTCGTTCCGTGAAGCCGAGCTGGTGCCAGCGGGAGCAGTCACAGCACTCCTCTATAGTTGCTTAACTTCTCTTTACCTTCCACCAGCCATTACCTGTGGCTGCAGAAGATCAATCTTAAGTGATCTGAGCCCTGACTGCCGCGATAAAACCTTTCTTGGTGTAAGAGCTATGACTTTGACCCTCCATTCATAGCGGGTGTCTGTTCTATTCAACACTCTGTCTTACTTCTCATCTTTTCATCACGACTGAAAAGAGAGGAGGATGGGGTGGTATTTATCTCCTCTGGGGACAGATGAGGGCTTTTGTGCCTGGGTTGGAGACACCCAGTGAGACTGAGGGACACGCCTTCCCAATGGTTTATCAGATCAAATACGTCCTCCGCATTACCGCTCTGGAAGCGACCAGCAGGCCGTTTTAATTCTCCCCTGCCTGACTGGTAATTGTTTGATTAGTAATGGCTGGGGGGTCATTAGAAAGTAGGAGAAGATGGACGAGGCTGTTAAACTGGAGAAGTGGAGAAATGTGCCCTTTGGGTCTTTTATGTAGGTGTTTCTGCAGTACAAAAAAATCATTGAAGGGTGTTTTGAAAGTGAGTCAGTTCGATGTAATTCTGGAAAAACACTTCAACAGACAGCACTGGCTTCATTGGAAAAGAAACCTTCTTGTATTTTTAGTTCATGGCCTTTCTTTTCTTTGTGTAATACTCAACAAAGAGCCACAGACAGGAAATGACATGGGCTCTGACTTAAATCATTTGTACATTGAGCCATTTGATATATATTGCTCTCAGAGGAGCAACTATGCTGCAGCACAGAGCTAAACATATCTGTTTTTAAGGATGCACATACTGCATAGTCCACACATGAGAACCATCAAGTTTACCAGCTACTTAACCCTGCCAGTCTTTCCACTTTTTGCGGTTAAAATCATGGTTTATTTTCTCTTCAAAATATCAGTTACCAGTAATTACTCATTCAATAAATCTCTCCATTCTACATCCATAAAGCTGTATATGCTTTATGCATATACAGCTTCTTATGTTTGGCTCCACTCTTGCCTTGATCATTGGAGACAGTGGTGGCCCGAGTGACTTTACAGTTTTACAGTTTAATATATAATGACAGTCATTACTGATTAAAATGGAAATCTTAGGATATTAGGATATATCCTAAGACTTCTGTGTCATTATTGGCTTTAGGGCAAAATTTCCAGTGAATACAAGCATTTAGTGTCAAACCACTGAATTTACAATGTAAATACAATTTATTAATATTTACATCAGAAACAGCATCTTCAAAATAAAATGTTCAAAACTTTACATTAACATTTTATCAATCTGGGCATCTGCTGGCTAGTATTCTGACTTACCCTCAGTGGGGCAAAGGCCAGTTTTTCCAGGGTTTTAGGTTTAGTCAGGATATCCACGTAGCAGTTTCAAGGCCTCCTGTTTTGTCCACTGGTCACTGTTTGCAGGTAAATAACAAAAATGCTGATAAAAAGCTAAATTATCATCAGATCACAGATAGGTGATGTTTTTGGCGAATGCAGTCCATCTCTTGCTCTCTACGTGGACTGTTTGCCTGCATGGAACCAAAGTCTGCTCAAACGTGATTTCTAACACTTAGCTTCGGATTAGTGATGTTTCCACTGCAAGCAGGCAAGATGAATTCAGACTAGAGATGCACCAACTGCAGTTTTGTTGGCTGATTCAGATTTCTGATTTTTTTGTTACCTGCTGATATAGTTTTTTGCAGATTTCGACTTTTTTTCTAAGAATCAACTGACAGCATATTCAAACAAAAATCAACTTTTCTTCAATACAACATTTTATTTTTGTAATAAAATTAAACTACAATTTCCCCAAAACCAGTAAGCCACTTAAACGACTGAAATTAAAGTGCTCTGCTACTGGAAAGAGCTACAGATTAGCCGAAAATGAGATTCTGCGCACCCACTTTTACCTGACATATTTTACCTTACCAAACAAAAGCAGGTGCAACAGATTTAACGAATAACAAAACAAATGTCAGGTACTTGCATCATTTTCCAATATGTTTATAAATTCATCAAATAACAGGACATCCACCATTTTCTCTTTTTCACTCTGATAATTTTCCTCACCACTGCTTTGATCCTTTGCTCATACCGAGGCTGCTAGTTTGTGGCTGGCTCTGGATAGCTTTAGCTTTAGCCACTTTTCTATTGTTAACTTCTTTAAAAGATTGATTTGCAGCTGGGCGAACTTGATTAAGGTGCCTGATGACTGATTTGTGGTGGTCCTCCCGTGTTTTGCTTTGGCAAACTTTGTGTCTTCACTCATACTGAAGAGATTCCATGCTAATGACATACTGTATCAGCATATGGATGTGAGTGTGCAAGCAACTATTTGCCTGTGCCACTGTGCTTATTTTGCATGCATGAAATGGACCGGCTCATGATGAGATATACGGGAGGCTGACCAGGTAGTCACCGGTCTAGGCCGAGAACGCTGGAGATCAGCTGATTTCGGTCCCTGGCCAGTCAATCTGTGCATTTCTAATTACAACTGAAGGCATCAAATCTCGTGACTCAGTTTTTGTGCCAAACCCCAAACCCAGTGTTTCCCACTCAATCTGAGGCACTTCAAATTAACAACTGTAAAAATTTTGGTATCTCCCAGTATAAAATAATGATCAGGGATAATTAAACAGGCTGTAACTTTGCTCATCAAAACAATAATTTCTCTAGTTTGCAGTAAGTAAACAGCCAGCCATGTGTTTGTTGTGTGGCCATCCTCTGCTGCTCACCTGGAATATTGCTGACTAGTTTATCCGAAGCTGGTGGCATCATTTTCAGTCACATTTCACCTGGGTGGCCGGCGAGGCACTGTTACTGCAACAGTGCTCTTCTCAGGTCCATTACACGCACTGAACTGTGGACACGCATTCAAAAGCACACACCTCAGCACACACGCACACCACTGAGATGCTTTAAAAGTCCCCAGAGAATTGGCTGTGATTATTGTGGTTACTGTGATTGCTGTCATTGTCTCCCATCATGGCCATTATCAGCGGAGCATTTCCCCGTGTGCTCCTTTCAGCTCAGCACTCTGTTTACCCTAATGTGAGCTGGGGGGAAAATAGCAGAGTGGCGTCTTCCATAAACACCTTGTTATCTCTCAGTCCTTCTCTAATTTTCTCCCCATTCTATCACTCCTGCTCATTTTCCCCGTCTTTCGATGGGCTGTGTGGGGCCGTGGCTCTCCGGCTGAAATGGAAGAAAGCGCAGGGTTGGGTAATGCATGTTTGTTTTGAGGGTTCATTGCTGTTTGTTAGTCAGCATCCAGGGTTGTGCTGATGCTTGCTTTTGCTCAAGTTGTGCAGTTGTTCAGTGTTTTTTTTTTCCCACCACCTCGTTAATAAAGAATGGCTGCAACCTATTTACGCTTAAAGAGGTGCCAAAAAAAGTGGGATGTAAAGAATTTCTGCCCACACATTTCTGCTCTTTGGCTCTGATTTCCTTTTATTATCTATCTTCTTTTACTCTCCCTCTCATCTGTGTGAGGCAGCCTTAGTCAAAGCACTCAGTCAATTCTGCACAAATGGGATTCTTACAATCCAAATAGAGAAGATTGAAATCCGGCAGCATGTATTTGAAGGGTGTTAAACGTGTCACCCAGTTAATGCTTCCTCAAACAGAAAAAAACAGAGAGAGATTCCAAGTCATATTAAAGCTTGATTTCCTGGAGTAGTCTCTGGCTGCTCTCTCAGGTATAGGCAATTACCTCCACTACTCTTTATTGCTGGTTAAATGCATGCAACTGTGACCTGGATCAAAAGTCAAAATCCCTCTCGCTTCCAGAATTGTGATTTTATGAGCACTAAAGCCTGGGTGACTCCTGAGTGATGCTTACTGATGGCTCAGAGAAAGAACCAATCACATGTGCCTTTGTTGTGCGACCCTGAATCCAATCCTTGCATACAACAGAAGATGCACCAACCTGCTGGAAGCTAGTGGGTGGACTTGTTCCTCATGGTCAAAGTGTGTGTGTGTGTGTGTGTGCGTGTGTGTGCGTGCGCGCGCACCCTTGTGCGCGTGTGTGTTTGACTCGGTGACATTTAATCAGACTGTCACGTTATCCCCCTGTCAGTCCTCGAGACACGAGCATCAGAAAGAGCTGGAGAATGTGTGAATGTTTCTTTGGGAGAGGTGTGAATGTGAGGTGCCACATATAATGCCCGGCTTCTTTGCCTTGTTGTGTCGTCGCTTTGTGTTTCTCTGCTGCTGTCCCCCCCCCACACACACACACACACACACTTCACTTCCCTACAACCTTTCTCGCCTAGGGCTTTTATCAGCAATTCATTTCCCAGTATCTCAGCCATCAATCATTCCAGCTTGTCCTCAAATGCAGCCATCACTCCTAAAGACGATGAGAGGGAGCGATGTATACAGAAGTAGACGTCGGTTCCGACAGGCAAAAGGAGAGAGGGGGCTTTTTAATTAAGATTGCAATCGACGGGCACTTTTAAGAGATGAAAATTTGCCTCATTTTTGGATGTGTTTGATCCTGAGTTGACTGTGCTTTGGCAGGCCCTGGGTCCCGTTTGTCCTTAGAATTCTGCGTGACTTACAACGAGGGCCTTCATTTTGAAAGTTCAGTTTAAAGGCTAATCCATCTTCTTTTACTGACTTCTGTTCAGGTTTCTTTGTATATTCAGTCATGGTGTCCATCGCTGCACATGCTAACTGCCCACTTCTGCTTCTTTTTTATTCCCAACAAATCACGAAACTAAACAGCTTCCTACAGTATCGGACAGTTTCAGTGAGTGACCCAGCAGTTTTTCTGACAGCGCAGGTGAACCTCAAATGAAAAAAAGCTGCAGAAGTTTTTTAAAATTTTTTTTTATGAAGTTTAGTCAGCAATGTCCAGTGAAAACAGGGTCACAGAGCACACACAGTGAGCGTCTAATTTGAGTATGAACTGCATTCTGGGAGCCTAGCGCACACTCTGGCCCTGAACTGCATTTCTTGTGTGCTGCTCAGAGCATCACCCTTGCAGAGCATTGAGAGTGCTCCTTTGACACGGATAAAGGAGGAGGAGGAGAAACAGCAATCCGATGTTTAAAGTGAATAGGTTCCAGCTACCCTGGTGAGCTGCTTTTAAGCCAGTTGCTGAGAGTAAAAAGTAAGTCTTCCTTTGAAATATAACTGAAAACAGATATTGTTTGTCCATGGTGTATGTTTAGTTGTTGTGGTGGGGGTGGATGGGAGTATATTCATTCTTTGTGTGTCTTCATCTCCAGATTTCTTAGCAGACAAACGTGCCTTGACTGTCCTTTCATACTGTTAAAGTGTTTAAAAGGGGTCACAGGCACTGAAGAGAGGCTAGCCAGCTGACAATATGTGAAATGAATGTCATCAGTTTGTTCTTTTTCATCACAAACACTAATCTGAAACAGATGGCCTCCTGCGATGGGTTACAAACAGTCGAAATCACTGAGAATATGAAGTTTGATGTAGAGTGCTGCTTGCATTTTATGGATTATCTTTATCTTATACATTTTGGTTTGGAAACAATTGCTGTGCTCTTGTTGTTTTATATTGCACAATAGCTCTGTGTCCACACAGAAGTCATAGTGTGAAGCAGAGCAGTGTATAGTGGGATGCAGCATGAGTAAAATATGAGCCAGAACTGGAGTGATTAAAATAGGAGTGCCTTTATCCAGATGTAGAAGAGATACATAACTGAAAAAGGAATCTGAAACACTTCCTGTGTAGACAGCGCATACGGCTTATACAGAAGCACCACAAAGATTTATTCAACTACACCAAAAATCAACGCACCCGATCCATATGGCCACACTCAAAGAAAGGGTGAAAAACTGGCTGTCATAAAATGTTCTCACACATGCACTCTAGCCCTGAAATTTTCTAGATATTATTGAGTGGGGATGTATGTGAAAACCTAAAGTCCAGTGCAGTTGGAATGGACATTATATGGTTTATAACCTGCCAGCTTCCTAGTACAAAATCTGTCTGATTGCACCAATTTACAGCAGCGTGCCAATAGTGCAGGTAATAATCTGGTTTATTATTACCTGCTCTACCCAGGCAGCTCCCCCACCTAAAAAAACCCCAGATCATTTCCAGTACTGAGAACTAGTGCTGTGCTACATCATATCTTCCACGATAATACTCGTATAAATGTCTGTGTGATATGAAACTGTCATATGTCAATATCATTGCTATAGCAACGCCATGTGCTCCCTAGTCCACCCAATAACGAGACAAGCCCAGGCATGTCTGAGAGTGAGAGCTGCTTGTCAGCCTCTGATGACGATTTAGTAGCAAATTGTTCCTGATGAACGTGGAAGCAACAAACCTGTTTTACCACTTGAGGTAAAACAAAAACACATCGTCAAGTACGACTAAGCTATGAAGGAGGAGAGCTGGTGATGAGCTGATACTAGCAGCTGGTGATGGGCCACCCAAAATTAAACAAGTGAGCGTTACTGGAGCACTCGCTAACTGCTCTCCTCCATGTGACAGGAAGAGGAAACAGTGGATGGAAATTACTGATGCAGTTACATGGTGGAACAGGAGGGCTTTAAGCAGATGGTTAAAACGCTCAACCCAAGTTACAAAATCCCAGGTAGAAAATAAATACTGTGCAGCTCCTGAAGAGTTACAAGTTACTTTAGTTATTGTTAAACCAGAGTGTTAAGCAGTATTTTATACTTACAATTTCCTTCCTAGGCTACTTTTGTGCTTACATTTGACTTATGCTGTGTCACTGGATATAATGCTGTGTCACTAGTATTGCATTATAATGCTGCTGTTGTTGGCACCTTGTTTCAGCAGATTCACACTTCAAATTAGGAAATGTGTCATCAGTGTCAGTAGCTCATTGGAAAGGAAGGATGGAAAATGCCCTTCATTTACTTACACTTGTAAATGCTGCTGCCTGCAAGCTGCAAGCATCAGTATAACATTATTCACTGTTTTCTTTTCTATACTGTCATAAATTTCAGCAAATTTTCCTGAAAATATTGTGATCTAATTTTGAAACTATAGCACCGACCCCTACTGAGAACATGTCTAAAGCAGGCCATCTCCTGCTGTGTGCTTCATGTTAGAATGAACAACTGCAGACAATATCCTGTCCTGATTCTTCCACACTGTCAGGACTTCATGTGCGAAAACGGCTTTATATGTGGAAAAATGTACTTCTGTGGTGAATGGCAGAAAACAAAGCCAATCACATTCTAACAACCCACATTGTCACATACGAAGGTTTCCACCAGTGTAATGCACACATAGCGGCTTGCCAGATCTACTGTAAGTTGAGCCCCTGCTGGCATTAAATCACTGGGAATATCTGAAAGGTGTATTTTGTATTTTATGTTTTTTTAAACATAATCCACAATGGTCAAGTTATCTAATGTATCTTGTGAGCCTACCGTTCCCAGTAGCCATTATACACATAACAACAGTTCAAATGCAGCTTAAAGATGTACAACTGAAACAAGAAAATGTTACAACTTTATACCATATATTTGTCCATTGATATTGGTCACAGCTACTGGACCAAACAACTTTTCTGGTGGAAACCCTGCATAGTAATGCTTGGTCAGGACTCCTTCTTGTCACATTTTAACTCACTGGTTACCACTTTAATACCATTTTCCATTGTGCAGGGTACTGCTTCAGAATATCATTTTGCAGAAGCACAACAAAAATCAAATGACTCCCAACCAGAAGTGGCTGCTGTTTCTGAACGTTCCTGTTACTTTTCAATTTTTCCTTTTCTCTTGTTTGATTAGGGTTAGGGACCAAAACTGATAGATTAGGTTTAGAAAAAATATGGTGGTTTGGGTAAAAATACACCTTTTCAAAACGTTAACTACAAGGCAGACTTCTGTGTTATGCCTCTAAGAAAAGCAACAAGGACAGTCTAGCTGCTGTCCTTCTTGCAGCTAGCCCCATTTAAACTGTCCCTGAATGCCATGATACATCTATCCTTCTTAGCTGGAGAATAGATGAATGAAGGAGTATGTGAAACTCAGTGTGGGATTAGAACTTTAAAATTGGATGTCCATACCCATTGATAACTTGCATGTTCACCTCTTTATTTTCTTATATAAATGTGTATATATTTTATACCCATCATCTAAATTTTATGATTGATTATTTCTGCATGAGGAGGAAAACCTGGTCCCATCATAGGATGTTGTCTACCAACACCAAAAAGCAAAAGTATAGTAGCTGTTCCATATAGCCACCTTTAAAGGCTATAGTGTTGGGGGTGAAAAGCATGCCATCACAGAGAGGATGAGGCAAACACAAATCAAAAAGACACTTTGAAAGTTCCAACCCCAGTTTTCCTCCATTCCATGCCAGTAATGCCCTGCATAAACACACATACAATACATAGACACAGAGACTCAAGCTGACAAGCACTTCTGAATGCTGACAATTTAATAGCCCACCTTACTTTAAAACACAGCCTTTATGGTGGTCTTGAACTTCAATCATTTGTCAAACTTGAATTAAGCAAGTTTTTTTCTCCCAACTTGCTGTCAAAAACCAGAATCATTCTCCTAGTCCTACCTGGCTAGATTTGGCTAATTTGCAATGACAGCTTTAAATGACATTGTTGTCATCTGCCTCACATTTTGCAGTAGTTTCAAAGTGTTTTCATCTTCTGGATTTTTTTTTCCTGTCATCCACACATGGTTTGAGAAAGCTTTGACAGCTTTGGAACCCACAGTGTATTTGTGCATCGTTATCAGTTTTATCCCAGTAGGTGTTAAGACAGAGAGAGGTGGTCCACTGAAGTAAGATTACATTGCGAGAATAAAATGGCGGAAAATCGGCTGCTGGCTGTGCGAAGAGGTCACATTTCAAAGGAAGCCAGGGCATTTGAATACACCTTTGTGTGAGTGCTGTCCTTCAGCTGCCGTTGGTGTCAGCCTGCGTAATGACAAAGGAAGGCTCACTTTCATCTGTCTCCATTTGTTCCTGCTCCCCCATTCTTTGCATTATTACTGCAACGGCCTGTTGTTCCCCTTCATCTCCCTCTATGCTTGATTTGTTTGGTCTTAGAGATCTGTGGATTTCATGTCTTTGTTCCCACTGTTGGGAGACATTAGGTTTTGATGTCAGTAGATGCTGCATCTGTGTGAGTGTACTCTGCAAAACAAATAATGTTCAGCGGGAATTTCTCCTGGAGTTAAAGTTAAAAATGGAATACAACTTCAAACTTGAGCAACAAGGTCTAGTTTTGTAGTAGTTAGAGCCATACTTCTGTCTCCATCTTTAGTACAGCACTCACTATTTATGCATTTGCCAGAGATCACCTGTCAATCCAGCTACCTGTGATGGTGGGTTTTTTTTAATAGTGTCTGAAGTTTATAGTAGTAGATAAAAGTTTTTATTACTGTCTCTATCACAAAATCTTTTTTTTCACCATTGTATTGTCACCCAGTAGTTTATTCGTGTACATTTTAGTAACTTGCTCTTTTTTGTAATATTGTCCAGTTACAGCAAATCAAATTAATTTTAGGTCCATTACCAGTGGCTCTGTGGTGTAGTGGTAAACACATTTGTCTTACACTTCAGAGATCCCTGGTTTGATCCTTTGAGATCTGGGAGGAGACACAAACCCATCCTCATGGTGTCACAAGCTAATATACAAAAAGTGCCAGCCCCAAGCCTGGATCAACGGGAAGGTTATATCAGGAAGGGCATGTGGTGTAAAATATGTGGGTCCATTCACTGTGGCAACCCCTTGGGAAATAAGAGAGCAGCTAAAGGTTTTTTGTTTATTCTATTAGCTTAAAATTGGCACGGTCTCATTTGACAATATTAAGGTCATGTCTTGCAGTTATAGTGAGAATTTGTTAGTTTTGGCAAACTCCAGGGAGTCAATCTTTTTCAATTAAAACCTAACACATCATAAATCAGTACTTTAGATAAAGTTGAAATGCCACTTCTTTTTACATTACAATTAAAATGATAGAAAAGACATTTTTAACACAATTTATTCCTTCCAGACAGTGTGGATAGAGCTTGGGGAAGACCCACGTTAGCTCACAGTGACAGGACTTAATTAGCTGCAACGAAAATAAACTTGATTTTACGCTTTCCTGGACTATAACCAAATACGAGGTACTGTTAGGAAAATCTTGTTTCCCTCAGACGGAGGCTTGTTGATTTGAAGTCAGAATTTTTAAAGAGTTAAGGGAGTGTTGGGGAGATTCATGACTTATTTAAATCCTGGCTGACAGAAGGGTTCAGAAGGGTTCAGAAGGGTTCGTTGATGTTAAAAAATTTTTGTCCAGTCATCGTCAGACCAACAACCAGCTTTTGCTTGGTTTGTGTGTAGCACGGGAACAGAGACTTCCACAATGGTGTTCTGCGCTTCTGTATTTAAAGCTGATCATACAATGCCAGCTCTCTGCTACACAAGACTTGCCACTGCACATTTGCTAGTCACACTGATGAGAATCAGCAGCAGTATCTGTGTCCGACTTGTAGCTCACATTTACTAAGATGCAATACCATAAAATTATCAAAATAAAATGACACAAAGACACAGGAGGTGGATTATGTGACAGCCATGGTTGAGAAAACCATCCAGTTTTTATTTTTTATTAGGAACATATTTTATATTTCTGTAAATAGCTTGTGTGTAATTATAGTTTGAGGAGACGCTTTTGAGAAATAGCTTTGGTGTATGTAGCGATATGCTAATCAGCCATATTCTTCTTAATTTCCAACATGGTGCTGTGGTGGTTAATGCCTGCATGGTTTTAAAGCATGCTAGCAAGGTCAAAGCTGTAATGTTTAAATTCCATCAATTAAAGAGTGACCTGGAAATACATCAGAAAATTGGATTTACTTCATAATTTAATCATGTCATCAAGCTGTGGTGAAAAAGTGGATTTTTTCTCATATTCTAAGATAAAAAAAAAAAAGAGGTATGAACTGAAGTGTGAATGTAGAAGATTATTACACCCCAAACAAAAATGTGCACAAGTCAACTTGAATCACTTTTAATCACTGATGGCACAGTCTGTTTTGTTATCTGTTATTTTCACACATCTATTTTTTGTTCTCAGCCTAAACCCAGCTGCAGTGACTCAGTCTCCCTACAGAGATCATTCACGTTCCATTTATTATTGAATGTATTTGCACATCTTTCTTGTAAACAACTACAGTGTATTGGTTCTAAAAAACTGATTTTTTTTCTTTTTTCGCACATGTAATTTTCCATCATATTCCCCACATATTTAAATGCAAACAGAAACACTACCCTCAATTCCACCCACTGCCATACAGCCAAGCAGTATCAATAAAGCAAAACACTACTGCTTTATTCAATCAAGGGTCGAACCAATCAGAAAAATTGCAAACAGCACCAGTAAACCTCTTTATTACCCACTCCAGGTTTTCGGCTACATCAAAGAAACCTCCCCAGATATGTGCTCTGTTTTTTTTTTTTTTTTTCTGGAATCAATCTGGTGAGGGCCAGATAATTATGATAGTAGGCACAGGAGCCAATGCTTTTCCACCATGGCAATTAACAAGGCTTGTTAACATCAAAGGCAGAAAAAGACCAGAGGCTGACTTTCAAACAGAAAGTGTACTGAACTCACAGGAGGATCAGCTTTATGCTTAGAATGTGTGTATTTAAATGCATTTCATTTGAGCTCAGCAAATAGAGGTTTTTTTTGGAGTATTTATGAGGAATGATTGGAGACTGAAAAATGAGATGTAAATCTATCGGCATTACAGATGTGCTTGCTTTAAAAAAATATAAGTTTTCTGTGCAGTAATTGGTTTAATATAATAAGTAATCTCTCTCTCCATACAGTAATTTAACAGAAAATAATAGCCTGTCAGTTTATACCTAATCAGTTTTTCAGTAATTATTCTGTCCATGCTGTGGTTAAATCTGCACATCACTTCATTAATATTGTGCCAAACAAGCTTTATTTCTGAAACCGAGATCAATGAATTCAAAGAGAAGAGAGCGAGAACAACTAAAATTACATCTCGGAGCTTTCTCGGATCATATTTGTTATCAAGCTCTGGTTGTTTTCATGTTCCCCATGAGCAAATCTACCTCCTCCAAGTAAATTTGACACAGGCACACAGAAAAGCCTCTTTTCTTGGAACCTCAATCACTCATGGATTCGTCAAAAAGTTTGCGCGCCCAGACACATTTTCATCTAGCTTCAACTTTCTCAGACGGAGGAAATGGGTAAATGTAATCCCCTTTCTGATGGGCGAACAAGCTAATCTGCTTACTTCCTCCATTGTGGATTGACTCTGCGATGGCAGAGAGGCAGGTGATAAAAGAAAAGTACAGAAAGAAAGGTTTATTTGACTTTCTCCACTTCACTCTTCCCTGCGCTCCTTCTCCTGGGAGACCGACTATAGCTGTTGCTGGATTATCCTCGTGTCTCCTATTCACCATCTCTCCCCATGCAGTATCTCTATCCGCCTGTCTCTGTCTCCTTTTGCCACAGAGGGCATTGATCCCCTGTTTCTGGAAGTTTCTCCGTTTGTTACAATGTAGCTGGTTTTGTTTTGATGCCTTATCTTTCACAAGAGTGCAGCGAAGGGGAACACGACCTTGCCAATGGTTTGCTAGCCTGCCAGGCTGTGGGTGGTAGATAGGGGTGTTGTGTACACACTCATACACTGAGTCGGAAATATGAAGTAGTGAGTGTACGGAGAACTTTGAAAGCTCTGTTCATATGACATAAAGGGTCTTTGGGTGAGGGTTGTGACAAACAGTCTTCGGGCCTGCTAATGATGATACTGTATATCAGAGGTGGTTACAAAGATAAATATTAGCCCCTTTACACATGACTTTGTTCAGGTCATGGCAGAATGGGACCCTTAATCAGTGCCGCTAATATTTCTGATTACAGCAAAATCTGCAGATAAACTCCACAATGTGTCATTTCACGATATATACTAATATGCTATTACATACATCATACCCAACCTACCTTATTGTTAAATTCTTATTTGTCTGCACATTTGTCACACTCACATGTTTCGGATCATCAAACAAATCTTAATATTAGACAAAGATAACTCAAGAAAATGTAAAATGCTGTTTATAAATGATGATTTATTAAGGGAAAAAAGCTATCCAAACCTACCTGGCTCTGTGTGGCAGTAAGAACTCAAGCATTTGCGATAACTGCCAATGAGTCTTTCACAGGAGGAATTTTTGTCCACTCTTCTTTGTAGAATTGTTTTAATTCAGCCACATTGGAAAGTTTTTCAGCATGAACGGCCTGTTTAAGGTCATGCCAAAGCATGTAAATAGGATTTAAGTCCAGACTTTGACTAGGCCACTCCGAAACCTTCATTTAGTTTTTTTGAGCCATTCAGAGGTGGACTTGCTGGTGTGTTCTGGATCATTGTCCAGCTGCATAATCCAAGTGCTCTTGAGCTTCAGGGCACAAACTGATGGTCGGACATTCTCCTTTCTGGTAGTGAGCAGAATTTATGGTTGAGTTACAGCAAGTTGTCCATGTCCTGAAGCAGCAAAGCAGCCCCAGACCATCACACTACCACCACCATGTTTAACTGTTGCTATGATGTTCTTTTTATGAAATGCTGTCTTAGTTTTACACCAGCTGTAACGGGACGTAAATCTTCCAAAAAGTTTATTTTTTGTCTCATCAGTCCACAGAATATTTTCCCAACAGTCTTGGGGATCATTAAAATGTCTTTTGGCAAATGTGAGACGAGCCTTTGTGTTCTTTTTGGTCAGCAGTGGTTTTCTCCTTGGAGCTCTCCCATGGATGCTGTTTTTGTCCAGTCTCTTTCTTATTGTTGAATCATGAACTCTGACCTTAACTGAGGCAAGTGAGGCCTGCAGTTCATTAGATGTTGTTCTGGGTTCTTTTGTGACCTTCTAGATGAGTCATCAATGAGTTCTTGGAGTAATTTTTTTAGACTGGCTGCTCTGGAACGGTTCACCACTGTTCCAAGTTTTCTCCATTTGTGGATAATGGCTCTCACTGTCCACTGGAGTCCCAAAGCCTTAGAAATGGCTTTGTAACCCTTTCCAGTGACTTTATTTTTCACCTGTTTTTTTAGATCATGGCATAATGTGTTGCTTTTTGAGATATTTTAGCCTGCTTCACTTTGTCAGACAGGTTCTATTTAAGTGATTTCTTGATTCAGCAGGACTGGCAGTAATCAGGCCTGTGTGTAGCAGTGAAACTGAACTCAGCATTCCAAAAAATGTGGTTAATTACAGTTAATTGATGATTACTTTTTCACATAAAGCCAGGTAGGTTTGGATAGCTTTTTTCCCTTAATACATAAAATCATAATTTAATAACTGCCTTTTATATTTACTCAGGCTATTTTGGTCTAATATCTAAATTAATTTGATGATCTAAAACATTTAAGTGTAACAAATATGCAACTAAGTGAGAAATCAGGAAAGAGGCAAATACTTTTTCACAGCACTGTACATTAAGGTAGTCAAAAAGATATGATTCAAAAGAAAAAAAATCCTCCTGATTAGCAGGTCTGATCATCTCTTTTTTAACCTGATTTAACACGTGCTCTTTAGCAGCTTTTTAGACTTATTATATTAGATCGCTAATAGATCTGATGACATGTTTCAGAAGTCCAACACAGACAAGTTGTTGGTGTCTGAGTGCTAAGTGAATATCATATGTTCTATATATTTTTTTTTTTCCTAAAAAATGTTAGGGTTTTCTAGGGGCCTGTTTCCAGAAACCTTGTAATATTATAGGAATGTTATACATTTCACATTGCACAAGAAAGGCTGCGCTATTAATGACATTTTCAATTCTGATTTTGTCTTCCAATTGATTGTAAAAAATTAACTGCGTTCCATTTTTTTCTCCTGGGTATCCCCAGGTTAGCTTCCTCCGTCATAACAACTCTGAGTGGGGTGAATATTTTGTAACTCATCCACCTGCATGCTGGAGTTTGGGGCATGGGCACACCGATCAGCATCTGCTAGGCCTCACCTCCATGACTTTGAATCATTAAACTGAACCTCTCCACTGTGTGTGTGCTGTTGGCGTCTTTTGGAGTATTTTAATGAATCATCTGACAAATATTATAGCTTGCTGAGGGGCACAGCATGTGCTAGTACTTCAGTTTCAGTGAGTAAAATTCTAGTGTTTTAATAATGTGTTATTTAGCACTAATTAGCCAGTACAGTTTATGGATGCAGCTTGCTAACTAAGCTTGCCATAGTTAGCTGATAACTTAGCACTTCATCCCTTCATCCCATATTTCAATAACTTCTGGCTCCAAGAAAACAACATTGTGATGGGCAAAATGCTAATGTTGAAGCTTCAGAATATGGTGTCCAAAACCAATGGGTGACATCTATCAATCTTTTATACTGTCTATGGTCATAACAAAGTTTGCATAGGTCAACATGCAGTCGAGACTACACCTATCTGGAATTGGTGGTTCCCAGTTGGGAAGCGAAGATGGCCTTCACTGTCAAAAACACCCCCCAGTTTGACCAAATGAGCCTATGTCCTGACCACCTTCACAAGTTTTCTTTTAAATCCATGATGCTTTTAATAATTGTTAGTCATTTTACGTAATCTCAGTGTCATCTGAAATGATAGGTACTAATTTATAGCCGTCACCATAGTGTCATCTTTACCTTATGTGCCAGTGCAGCTTGTCGCAAAGGAAAGGTTACCACTTTAGGACTTTTCACTTTTCAAGGTTAGGGGAAACAAATTGTTTGTTGCATATTTATACATCCATCAGATATGGAGCAACATTAGCATTCATTTGGAGTCATGTTTCTAACCACCTGATGAATGAAAGTCCAATATTCGCTCTCCTTTTATCTCTGTTTTTCCATCTCCACAGCTCCTTAGAGAAATATCGGTCTCATTAACTGATAAAGGATCCACTTTGTTCACATGCTATTTTATAGCTTTGCGTGTTTAGTGCTAGACAGGTAGTGTGCAATCAGGTTGGGAGTTTTTTTTTTTTTTTTAAAGAAAATTCCATCTAAAGACACTCTGAGTGATGACAACTTTGAGGGGAAACCAAATAGCAAAATAGTGGGCCACAAAATTATAATGAAGAGCAGGAAGATGCCATAAAGCTTTAAAGAGCTACAGGAAACTGCACATGTGGGAGATAATTCTTTAATTTGCCACTGTAAGTGACTCCTTTTACATCCAAGCAGTTGTGACTGTAGTTACAAAAAAAAAGACATTGATTGTCACTTGTCACACATTAAGAGTTTAAATAATTCATTACAAACGATGACAGAACATTTACCAGACATTTTTAATTGCTGCTTGCTAAGCTAAGCGTGTCATTTAATATAGCAATAAAAGGCACTAAAACTGAAGTTTGAGAGTCAGTAGCAGAGCCGGTGACATGGCCATGATAAGACCCACACCGTGGTCATTTACAATGTCTATAATTTCCCTATGAACTGCACAAGCTCTCATTTATTCAGAGGCCCATTCAGCAGTATCAGATTTGAAGATGGAGTGAAGCTCAATAAACTGCATATAATTTTGTTCCCGCCTCAAGGACACGAAACATGAGGTCAGATAGATGGGGAGGGGGGGAACGGCTCGTCCAGCCGAGCAGACGAATGAGCTGCGAAAAACATAATAACAATATGAGGAAAGATAAAGGCAAGAGCTGCTGCAGAAGTCCAACTTAAGGGTCTGTGACACTTTATTGTGTGAATCGTTCATATTCTTTTTCAGTTTTCATAAAAATCTAATGAAAGCAGGGCTGTAATTTTGAGGAATTGTGAGGACCATGACAGTCAAGATAAATGAGCTGTGGTCTAGCTTATCAGATTTAACAAACCATCAATCTAATGCAGGGTTTAAAATGATAACGCTGGACTATTTTTGGATGTATTTTATGAAGCCTGAATGTCAGATGGCTGTGTGTGTGTGTGTGTGTGTGTGTGTGTGTGTGTGTGTGTGTGTGTGTGTGTGTGTGGATTGTAGTGGAAATTTTAAAATTAACAGAGTCCACAAGAGCGGTCGGCTGTAATCAACATTCTTTATTTCCATGCATGGAGAGAGCAGAGACGATGTCACCGTCCAAGTGCTCT
>VUQS01074225.1:21638-34301 GCA_015108495.1 Heterochromis multidens | reverse complement strand
GTGAGGGGTGTGTGTGTGTGTGTGTGTGTGTGTGTGTGTGTGTGTGTGTGTGTGTGTGTGTGTGTAGATCTGTTTAGAGGAAAGTGTTGCCATTTGTGAAAGAGTACATTTCAAATATTTGAGCCTATCCGCCTGTTGCAGCTTTCAGCCCACAATTATCCCATTGAGGACATGCTTCAAACAATCCATAACATTTCCCATCATGTTGCTTGCACTTATGAATACGTAATGCTGGTACAGGTGATTGTAAGTGCCCCAGCCCTGCTTTAGTAAACACCATTCCCTGCAGCGCAAATGAGTGCCAATGTCACCTGCCTCCGGGAAAGTGAAATAGACTCTACTTCATCTAAAGATAAAGGCAGCATTACTCTATGGGTGGCTTATTTATAATTTTATTATGTAGTATTATAAAGTGCTACACTGAGTATTCCTCATATTAAAGCTAATCACACCACCATGCAAAATTCTCATTAGGAGGCTGTCACGCAAATCCAAGGTTTGTCAGCCCAGAAGCCTCCAGGTTCACAGTTCACATTTTAACTTGATAATTTTTTTTTTTTACTTACTTTTACTAACTTGATGGCTAGGTTTATTAATGTTGTTCTCCCAGCTGAATCTTTTTGGACTTTCTTGCTTTTTCAGCCATTTGTTGTCCCCATGCCAACTTTTTTGGGACCTGTAGCAGGCATCAAATTTGAAATGAGCTCATTTAGTGGATGAAGGTGTACAATTTCCCAGTTTCAACATTTGTTATGTTATATATGTTCTGTTGTGAATAAAATATTGGCTCATGTGATTTGGGAGTCCTTTGTTTTTCATTTTGTTCAAATTTAAAGAATGTCCCAACTTTTCCGGAATTCGGGTTGTATTTTAGCATATTTTGGTGTCTTTTGTCCACAAGAAAATTAATTCAATTCAATTCAATTTTATTTATATAGCGCCAATAGTCGACTCAAGGCGTTTTATATTGAAAGGTAAAGACTCCCCAACAATCAGATAACCCCCTATGAGCAAGCACTTTGGCGACAGTGGGAAGAAAAAAACTCCCTTTTAACAAGAAGAAACCTCCGGTAGAACCAGGCTCAGGGAGGGGCAGCCATCTGCCCTCACCGGTTGGGGGTGAGGGGAGGAAGACAGGACGTAGAAATTATTGCAGTGGAGCTTTTTCACACATGCAAGTGTTTTTTTCTGCAGTGTTTACTATGTGTTCAAGCTCAGAGGAACAGTATAACAGTACAACAGTCTTGTTGAAGCTAAAAAGCACTGTAGGTTGCTTTGTCAGGCTTAAAAGTAATTGGTAAAGTATCCGACTCATAAGCAGTGGCATTGGTCATAATAAAATCTTATCATCATCCAATTTAGTGTTGTTTTTTATTTTTTTTTTTTTAGTGACAAGTTTTAATTTAATGATTCAGCTATTCAATCTGATGTGTAACAGCAGTTATTGAACACTGATGTTTATTGATGGTTTTAAAAAGCTGGAGCTGCTGGCTCTGACTTTGTATTCAGCAGTTAACTTATCCTTTGGCTACACTGAATGCAGACTATTTGCAGAACAGAGGCTGCAACATTACGCTTCCACTATAATGAGTAAAAGTGGCTACGCTGGGTTTGAGAGCAGCAGATTAGTAGTACATATGTGCTGTGGACATCTGCCTTGCAAACAAAAAAATAAGCCAGTCTTTTGTGCAGTTGTGTAACTTTGCACAGTCTACTGTAGTCTGTAGATGTTTACTCACCAGTCTTACACAAACTTTGTGAAAAGCCCTGAAGTTTCACATGGTTGTGCTGTGTCCAGAAGCTGAAAATACAAGACATTCCCAAAATGAAAGATTGGCTTTTTGTTTTCCCTGTGATTCATGTAGCCCTACACAGAATGCACGTTGCAGGTAGCCTCTAAAAAGTTGCATTCTGCTACACATCTGCTCTGAGAACGCTGTGCATTCAGTGTAGCCATGGGCTTCAACAGGTAACAGCTTCCTTTTTTTTAAGGCTTCACTCTTCTTTGCGGGACTGGAGGAAGTTTAAATAAACTATAAAAATGAAAATTTCAGTTATCAAAGTGCCTTCCTAATAAAGTCAAAAAGAGTAAAAAGCTGATTTTGATGACAGGTCAGATTCTTTTTGTGTGAGGAGGTGCTCCCAAACCCAGAGTTCATCACACTTGGTTACAGCCATAAAGATAAAGTGCCTTTCCATTATTCAATATGTGTCAGGATGAGCAGTGACATGTGAAGACACATTCATAAAGCCTTTGGTTCTGGTTGAATATCAGTCTAAATGTGGATTGAGTCAGGGTGAGACTGCACCTAGAAGGCTGTAAACAAGTGAGCCAAAAATACCAGCAGCCTTAAACGACCATGAGGGAGGAAAAGTGAGAGGAAAGGACATCAGCTTTTTAACACTGCTCTCTGTCATGTTTTCTCTTCATCTCTAAACATTATGCAGTTGTCTGGTGCTCTGCCAGCTCAAACAGATATTCACTTCAAAATATGAGAACGTCTTTTGGGACGCCGGTGCAGCAGCCAAAGCACGTGTGAATAGATCCCGAGCTGTAAGCTGTTTTTATGTAGGTGCAACAGAGCTCTACGTGTGTGAGCGCATGTGCTTGTGAAGGAATATATGAATAAAATCCACATGGGAATGGTATCTGAATTCACTTACTGTGTATGTCCTCAAGGTCAGTCAGAGACCCGAGTGGGTCAACCCCCCCACAGATATATATGGAGATAAATAGGGAAATGGCTTCTGCAACTTATTTGAGTCTCCCATCTCATAATAAACGTCTTGAAAACTTTAAGGGCCTTCCTTGTTAATGCTGCCCATTACTTTCCCTGTGCTGATGTGAATGGGATTTCTGTCAGCATCACACTTTGCCGAGCAGAGCATTTTGGGCTAAGTAGTCCAAATAACATGGCTGTAAAAGCCTTGACAACAGCTTTTACAGCTTGCCTTTTACCTTTAGAAGCCTCTCCTTTCCGGCCCACTTTAGTCTCTATTTCCTCCACACTTTCTGCCTTTTAACTGTGTTAGAGGGTCTGTCTCCCATCATGCTTTGCGGCGTTATCAAAGTCGACCACCTGCAGTTTGTTAATCATGGTGGTGTAGGTGTGAAATGGAGTGTTCACACTTGGCAATGTGGCTCACTCTCTGCTGCAGCCTTTTTTTAATTTGGTCATGGTCAGCCATTTTGGAAAGTCCAGCTGACGTTTACTCATCTCAGAGGAACTCATAAAGTTATTTAGTCCAATCAGAGCCTATTAGCTTATCGATTAGGATGTTATCACTTCCAGTTTGTGTGTTGGATCACAAACGTTTTTACAAATTCATTACCAGAACAATGGGTCTTTATTTCTACCATGCAATAGCCATACTTTAGCTATATTCAGTGAACAACATTTCCTCTTGCTATTTGAAAACAAACAAGAGAGAGATAAATCCAATTCTAACTGAAGAAAAAAACAAGTTATTTTAAAGCACTGTTGCTGTATTGTCCCTCCTGAGCCCTGTTTTCTGTGCTTTTATTTCAAACATGTAATCACAAATCTAAGCCTCGGATCCAAAGTTGTGCCTGCGGTGATTGGAATGAGAGGGTAAACATGCTGTCAATAGGACTAATTTAACACACGCCAAGATGACTGGCCTCAGAAAGCACTGCCAATTGCGCCCAGTTAGGAAAATAACAAGACGTTCGATTTGTTTTTAACCCCCAGCTGGCACCACTGTTTATGGCTAGGAGGCCGACACCAAGCTTCAGCTTATTATTTAGTCAGGTCATCAGTCTAAACGCTAATTAGAATTGTCTCCCTGCTGGCTCTTTTTCAGCATGTGCCCATATGTGTGTTTGTGTTGTTGGGAAAAAGAAAGGGTTCGAAAATCTCCATCTCCTTGAATGTCAGAAACTTAATTGTACATATTTGGATAGGAGCATAAATTGCCCTCTTTTTAGATAGGACTAAAGCAAGTGCAGCTGGCCAGGAGTGATAACACTTAATTTACCACAAGGGAGGCAACTCAAGCCTCCGTACAACCCTTTTTTTTTTTTTTTATAGTGAATTAAATTACACACCTTTTAAGATCTTTGTTAGCACTCTCTCTCAGTGTCAGACTGACGTAAAACCATACAAAACACTTCTCTAAATGTAATTGTATAGTATGTTGGCTTTCTAAATAACTTCACTATAGGTTCTAATGACCATTTATAAAGATTATATGAAGCTCTCATCTGAATCTAATCTCTATTGTCATTTGGCCCCTCAGTCAAGAGGTCGTTAAGTTCAGTCCAAAGTGATTTTAATTAGAAGTTATGATCATATCATCATATTATCCACTATTTAAGGTTACTGGTCCATTTGCCCTTAGCTGTGTGGTGCTGGCAAATGGCCATTAGGATTTTAATAGGTGGTATGTGCTGGGTGGCAAGGATCAGAGGTAAATGCAACTCACATGGCAACTATGAGATTCCAGAGTGGTATAAGTGAAGATGTGTAGTAAAATATTAATTTACATTATCATCATACTGTTTATGCACTGTAGAAAGTGCAAAATGTCGCATTGTACGATTTATAATGCTTTTTTCATAAAGGAAAACTAGTTGTGAAGATGTCTTAAAGAAAAAATATTAAAGCCTATCTTATGGATGTATGTTCCTACTTTGAGTTTGAGTTTAACTCCCTAAGTGTCTCCTTTTGTCCCTTTGTGATCCCCCCCCACCCCTGCCGAATTAGTTCACTCGTGTAGTATTTATTTTCATGTTTTATGTCTCCTTGTTTCAGTTGTTTTCTATTTCCTGTTTTACTTTGCTATTTAGTTGTTTCTTGAGTTTTGCTTTGAGTTTTACTTCCCCTTGTGATTGCCATGATTCCTGCCAGCCATGCCTTGTTTCCATCCTATTTGCATTTCCCTAATCAGCCTTCTGTGTGTAAATAGTCCTGTCTACCTTGTTTTCGTTGTTTGATTGTTTGCCGTTTCACTTCTGTCCGCTGTCCGCTGTATTTTGCTTGTTTTGTTTTTTTTAAAGTTCTGTATTTTTGGATAAGTTACCTTTTCATGTTGCCACTTTTGGGCTCTTATCAGCTTTTAATAAAGATCACTTTTCATTTTACTGTGTGCTTGCCTGCATTTGGGTCTGCTTTTAAACAAAATCATAACAAAAACCTTCATATCTGTGCGCTCTGCTGCCTAGTAAAACTAATGGGAAAAAAAATAAGTAAAATTAAAAACTACGTAAAACAGCTGTTTTTTCCTCCATATTATTTACCTAATGTCTTTTTCTGCTTTACTTTACTGTCATGAACAGTTGAACTAGCTTCTCTCCTCTGTTCTCTGATAACGTTAATGGCTGCACTCACTAAACAAGCCCAGGAGGAAAGAGTTTGACCTCTCTTGCCTGTTGTTGAGAATATAGCTTTCCTGGTTCTAGATTCATATTGATAAGATTAAGTGCATAAGGAGGTCCTGGATATGTTTAATTTAACTCCATACAGTCTTTTACTCTGACCACGATCAAATTGAAAGCATGGGAAGCTGGGGGTTGTATGCACAGTGTGTCTTTGTGATAGGATGCTTGTGTTGTCAAATCGGTCAAATTGTCATCACTCTGCGTGTGTTATTTGTGTGTATGTGTAGGCTTGAACCATGCTTTGGAGTTGTCAGTCACGCAGTATACATTTTTTGTAGTTATAAGGAGTCGACATGGCTTGCGGCAGTAGCTGTGGGTTGATATTGGGTGTGATTGGGATTTCTCAGCACGGCCACAAGAGTGTCAACACATTGGCATGCTGCACTCTATCAAGGCTCGACGAGGTTAAGAGTGCAGCAGACAAGTTCAGAATCATTTTAGATGAGGAAAACAAGCTTGCACACAAGTTTCCTCAGCAGTGCATATAAAGCTGCATCTCTGAGTCAAGTTTTAAAGTTGATTATAACATGGAATTACACTTAAATTGTATACATACACATCCATATGGTTGTGCTGCAATTAGAAGTGCATTTTTCTTTTGTTCTTTTTTTTATAGTAGAATTGCACAAAGAAATATTACTTTTTCCTCTTTTTGACACAACGGTCATCTTGTTTGAAAGAACTTTTACAGAAGTGGTCACTGGACAAATCCGTCTATTGGTTTTCTAATTACACCTTCAGTGGGCTCAAGCAAGTCAATTGTGCTTATCAGTTATTCCGTACTGTATGAGCATAAAAGTTGGATGTTCTTGATGCGTAGATAGGCAGATTTAAATGTTTGCATTTTAACACAAGTTATAGATTTTATAAAAATACGTACTACTTGTTGGCAAGTATCTGGACTTCCTCTTAAAAGGGGCCAATGGTTTTCTTCTGTGTGTACCAGACTATACTCTTGATACTCTATGTTACGTAGACATTCCTAACACAGCTCTGGCTATGAGCACAGAAGCCCCACCCTCCTGCTATTCAAACCTTTTGTTTGCGACAGGCAGCTAATCAGAAGAAAGCTGACTTAAAGGTAGCAGAGAGGTTTCTAAAACAACTTGTTTCAGACTGCATCAAGGGCCAGTAAAAGACATATTATTTTGAACTATGAATCATGCAAAGTTCCTTTAGTGAATCTAGAACAAAAAATCAGGCTAACAAAGATCATTTCAGTTTTAGAAACACTTTTAACTTAAATCACTTAATATTGGGAACTGGGGTCCAGGTCAAGAACGTTACAGGAAAGAAGACAATCATATGTGAAAACATCAGAGGTGGCAAAAGTACAGACATTGTGTACTTAAGTAGAAGTACAGATAGTTGTGTTAAAAAATACTCTGGTAAAAATTGAACTTCTTTACTCAAGTAAAAGTGAAAAAGTACATGTAAATGTATTCAAATTAATAAGTAAAAAGTAGCTCTTTGAAGGACATTTCTACCAGCTATTATTGTGCAAAGCTAACTGAACCTAGTGCTATATTAATAATAAAATAATATTAGTACATGAGAATACAAACTTTTTTTGACTTTGCCTCCAAACCTAAATAAAAAAATGAGTACAGTCAAGGTTAAAGTGGGATTTGGCAGGTGGGGGAACCCTAAGATCAGCTGTAGTGGCTCAGTGTGGGGAAAATAATCACAACTCACAATAATTTCTATTGTGAGCTCCAGTAGATTTTGTTTTTGTATAGGCTGTGATCAGGTGACCTGTCCTGCTGCTCTGAGGTTTACTGCTCTTTGTGGATTTACACAACTGAATTCAACAAGATGCAACTCAGTATTTTGCAAGCTGTCTTGGCTGATTTCCATCTCCTACACTGACAGTATACTGTTTATACTGTCTTTATACGAGACAGTATAGAGTTGTTATAAAGGTTGAATTCAGTGACTCAATCTAAGCATCATGAGCTTAAATTCAAATTAATCTCTGCTACACTTGATGTAACCTAACACTGACCATGAACACCACAGCTACAATGCACCAGTCCAACACAGTCCTTTACTGTAAATTCCCCACAGTATGGCAAGTGAATCTGTTTATCCTGCACTATTTTCATGCAGCTTTTTAATAACCCAAAGTTAGTATACCTCAGTTTGTTTTGTAGGACGTTTCACAGTAAAAACACAAAATCATATACAGATCCAATATCTTATTTATAAAACGAGGACATTACATGTAAGCTTTAAATTTCCAGTTTATCAAATGTCACTGAGCAGTCCTTACCTTTTAAAAAAAACCTCTCTTCTTTCTCTCCTGTCCTGTCTTTTTTGCATGTTTCTCCATCTCTCATTGAAGTTATCTTTCATTCTCTTCTCTTCCTGGGAAGCTGGACCTTTAGCTAGCAGACACGATGTGAGACAAACTGCACACAAACAGTTTTTGTGTTTGCTGATATTTGTTAAGCTGATACAAACGTTGCATTTGAAATGACCTGAGACTTAAAAATCGTTACTCCCTGTATGCTCGCTCCTCTTCTGTAGCGCTAGCTAGATGCTGAAGTACCACGACCACAAGCTATTTTAATGATTATATTGCTATAAATTATGCATAAATGATGTTTTTGCCTCTTTTAGCTCTTTGTATGCGATAAGCCCCGGTGATGGATACACCAATAGGATTGTCTTTTATCTGTTATTGTTCCCTCCATTTAGACTCAAATAGGTTTTTATTTTTGAAGGCATTTTGTGATGTGAAATAATAACTTCCCTCAAATGTCTTAAATGTAAAGTAACGAGCTGGTTTGTGTTAAAATTAGGGAAAAAAAGTAAAACGTCAGAAAAATAAATACTCAAGTAAAGTACAGATACCTGAAAATTCTGTTTAAGTAGAGTGACAAAGTATTTGTCTTTCATTACTTCTCACCTCTGGAAAACATACAGGTACAAGAGTGTTGTACAGGCACCTTTATAAATCAATGCTGAAGTGCTTACTCTCTATAACCCATCCTGCTGTGTATAAGAGAAAATCACTCTTTCCCAAGTCTGAAGATATGGCTCGATGCCATGGATGCTAATAAAGTTACAATGTAAGTAAAGGTCAAATGGTTGATCCCATTACCCTTCATAGGGAAAATGACAGTGATGGCTGGCCTCAGTGGCCTGATGAAAATCAAAGCAGTGAGGTAACACTGTGAACTGTAGTGGCTTCGCCTGTTAATAGGACCTTAAATCACTTTATGATCTACATTATTTAACAAGCATTCATCTTTTGATGCAATCATCCATAAGCTGATAATACTTTGCATCGCTCTCTTCATGTTTCATGTCCTTGACACTGAACAGTTAAGACTAGTCTGCTCCTAACTGTAGGGTCTCAAGTCCAACTGACATTCTCTGCAGCTGATAGGACAGTCAGTCAGTATTATCATCATTTCACTGTTGTAGCTATAAATTTTATCAACAGCTCACCTAGGTGAATATAAATGTCACCAGTTTTGGTATGCCTTCTTAGCTGTGCACTCTTAAGAACAGTTATCTTCGTTCATCCTCCCACTGGGTACTGTAATTCCTTCTGCAAACATTTATAATTATCACCTCAGCTTTCCCATCAAGTCTAGAAAACATACACGTGTGCAAGGGTGGATGACAACACTCCTGATGCACCCATTTATCTCGCATCTCATTGCTAAGCTGCAATATTGCTCTGACATGAAGTTCACGATTGCCTGAGCGTGAAGGGGAGGGGGGAAAAAAGCATGGAGAGAACGAGGGGAAAACAGCAGCTCTAATACGGCAACTGATAAGCAAAGTAAGTGAATGCAACCTACGCGAACCCCTTAACCTGGATCTCCCTATCTTCATTTTCCTTTTTTTCTTATTTCCCTCTACTCATACACCTCCATTTGGAATTGCAAATCAGCCCATATGTTTCTTTACAGGTGAGGTGGGAGATAAGGAGTGTTGGGCATATCAGCAATCTGAGCATGTTGTTCATTTCAATTTATTTATTTTATTCTTGGCATTTATTTATTTCCCTGTCATTGCTGGAATGTGTGTTTTCTTGTTAATGTACATATGAATGTGAGAGGATTTTCTTGGAAAAAATGATAAAGACGGATGGCTTGTTTTTGTTGTGTGATCTGGCTCAGATTGTGCTGAATTCAAGCGTGTACTCAAGGGATGGGCGGATACAGAAAATTCAGTTTCCCCACAAACACTTGTATGTTTCTGAGAGGATCTCCATGCAGTGTGCTGCTGCGTGACTGTGAATTAAAGGTAGAGAGCACTGAGACGACGCAAGAAACTTGCTGTTTGGCTTGTGTCAGTAGGCAATGATAGATGAGCCCAGAGTTGCTGCCTGGAAGATGGACTCTAGGAGATCACAGAGCCATTCACCCTAAGGAGATAGACATGGAGACAACTCTTGGTTTCTGAGCACAGAGATGATGGTGAAAACAAGATAAGATATGAAAGAACACACTTAAGTGCACACTAAGGATGTCAGTCAGTATAGGTGGAGCTGGAAAAACACCAAACCCAGTTTCATTATGGACAGCGTAACCAGAAAAAAAACCTTGGAAAAGTGCCTATTGGCAAAATTTGTCAAATAGGACCTATGATACTTTCCCTTATTTTATATCATATAGAAATTACTGTGCAAAAGTCTCGAGCCACCCCTCATTTCTTTATATTTTGCTAGGAAAATGGGAAATGGATGCAGCAATTTACTGAAACAAGATATATGAAAATACAGAATATAAGGCAAAAACAGAGTCAGTACAAATCAGATGAGCTTGTAAAGTCAATATTTGGTATGATCACCTTTATTCTTCAACACAGCCTGAACTCTCTTAGGCAGGTTTCTTGTTATTTCTTTAAGTAGTCTTCAGGAATAGTTCTCCAGGCTTCTTAAAGGACATTTAAAACTCTTCTTTGTTCTGTTTTCTGCTTCAGTAATGTTGAGGAGGGGCCAGTCTATGACTGATAGTGTTCCACTGTGTGTTTTTCTATCCAGGTATACTTTTCCTGCATTGACAGTGTGTTTGACAGTTGTTTTCATATAGTGTAACAAAGGTGTATGCTAATATTAAAAATGTGAGTACATGAAAGTAATCCTTGTGAGCCTTCCCACTGTTGCCAAGTGCTTGCTCATAGGAGGTCGTTTTGATTGTTGGGGTTTCTCTGTATTATTGTAGGGTCTTTACCCTACCATATAAAGCGCCTTGAGGCGACTTTTGTTGTGATTTGGCGCTATATAAATAAAATTGAATTGAATTGAATTGAGCCTAAAAACTCAGGCTTCAGACTGGTTTACACACTTTTTCTAGTCTTGGCCTTGTATGATGTCGCCACCCCACCCACGCTCACTTCATATTCACACCACTAGTTGACTACGGACAATTTTGAATCACTGATTAGGCTAACATGCATCTTTAAACTGAGGGTAGAAGCTGAAGTACCTACCTACATTTGCAAACTTCATGCACTTGCCTCAGCCAGCCAACAGGTTTGAACCAGCTGCAGTCTTGCTGTAAGGTGACAGTGCTAAGTGTGTTAAGAAAAATAAGGATTATTTTAATTGTCAGTCATTCAAAGCTACTATATTAGAGTCCAAGAATAAAAAGTAGAGCTGGAAATAATCATGACAGGTAAAACATGTTATTTCAGCTACACAACGTAACGAATATTGGACGTCACATTGAGCTGGTAGTATATGAAATTAATGTTTCAGTGTGTAAAAACATTTTGAAAAACTGAACCCAAAACTGTAGCAACAGGCACACAGTGGTCTGAAAAGTCAAGTTTATTTATCACACATAAGCATAAGCAAGCCTTTTTTGATCTCCTCTTGGTGCCCAAGCTGCAAGTGTTCTCTGTTTCCAAGCATTAAATACACACACGCAGCTTAAGCCTCTTTGGCAGCACCCAGCATGCTACGTCCACTCAACGTCCGCTCTGATACAAGGCCGAGCAGTGCCAAGCCACTTGCCCCTCAGTGGGTGGTGTAAATCTGGGCATCCATAGATAGCTGTTACCGCCACATTATCAGCAATTGGAACTGCTAAATGACACCACCCTTCCCCCGCCCCTGTCCTGACTCACACCAATAGTGAAAGGTCATGTGCCATGTCCTTGTTATGTCAGTAACACTTAAAACCTGCAGGAAACCAAACTGACAACGTACAAAGGTTTTTGCACTTGCTCATGCCTCACATCTGGTACTAACACGGTTTTATAAACCGATACCTACATACTTTCCTTTTTGAACTTGCATTTAACATGCACTGGCTCACACAGTGACATCAGAAAGAGAGGGACTTGCCCTCTACAGAGATAAGTGATGGGTATAATCAGTGGCTATTGTTAGTAGAATTATGTTGTCCGAGGAGATAGTTCTCCTTGACAATAAGTATAATCTAAATCCGCAGTTTCAGCCCATCAGTGTAATAAGGTGCTTGCAAACTGATCCCTTTGGCAATAACCTCACATCCACCCACAGACACAAGCAGATACTATAGATGTTGAGATACTCAGGGTATTTGTCTCATTTAATGTAGCAAAAGTTCATTGTCAGACAATTGTTATTGTCATTGTTTTTTTTTTTAATTTAGAAGTGAGCATATCTACAGGATAGGTAGTTAGATATCACTGATTTACATTTTTAGCCATTCTAGTATCTTAGCTCTATGGATGGCATGTGTGGTTGATTGGTTGGTTGGTTGGTTCATTGCACTGATCAACAGAAATGGCTTTGGTAATTATTTACTGAGGTAATAAAAAAGGGAGAAGTTTCTCTTTTTTGTTTGATTGTTTTTTTCATGCAGCCAGGGAAGACACGTCCTGCTAGCAATTTAAAGCAATTCAGACAGACAACCATTCATACCTGTGGGTAATTTAAATTCACCAATTAACCTAACCCCACTAACTTTGGACTGTGGGAGGAAGCCAGAGTACCCGGAGAGAACCCACGCAAACACGGGGAGAACATGCAAACTCCACACAGAAAGACCCTGGCCAGATGGTGGATTTGAACCCAAGACTTTCGTTCTGTGAGGCAACAGTGCTAACCACTGCACCACTGTGCTATTTAGTTTATGTAATTAAAAAATTATCACATTTTAGCATGCTCAGCTGAAATGGTGAAATACTCAAGTTTTCTTTTTGTTTTCAGACCAAAAAAGCAACAAATCTGAATCATATGCTTTTTTTTTTTTTTTTTTTTTACAAAAAAAATGCAAAAACCCTTTTTTTTTTTTTTTTTTTTGGCCCCCCCT
>VUQS01074225.1:0-15168 GCA_015108495.1 Heterochromis multidens | reverse complement strand
TTAATTTAAAAATTTAAAAAATTTTTTTAAATTTTTTTTTTTTTTTTTTTTTTTTTTTTTTAAGCAGGTATCAGAGATGCAATTAGGCCATGGACTCATTGTGGCATTACAGTTAAAAGGTTTTCCAGCTCTGACAAGGGCCTTTGTATCAGTGTGTACACGCTGTCTGCTTTTTCCTTGTCTCTAGCTATTTGGGCTGCAAAGTGGGGCTATTACAGAACCATTGTCCAGGTAGAAAGGCTGTCAAAAAGGAAGCTTGTAGAAATCTTTCTCTGACTTTTTTTTCCCCCCAAATGTTTTCTTGCTCGTGTACGGCTCGGTGGCGGAGCACCAAGAGGAAGGTCGGAGAGGTCACAGGACTGATGGCTCCCTCTTTGTGTTCAGCACAGTCTTAATTTTTGTTTCTTTTTCAGTGGCTTCAAATATCCAAATGGTGGTGAAAACAACCGATGCATTCTCACCCGCTGGCGCTCATGTAAACATTTGTTCACATGACGCTGAGGGTGAGTGGAGATTGAGTGCAGCGCCTTTTCACCGGGGACTCACTCTGCCACTCTGTTTTTATCTCAAAGCTCCACTCTCCTCATCCCTGCTGTGCTACTTGAAGCCTGTGTACAATCTGCCTCTCTTTTGCTTCCTCTCCAACATTTTCCATCTGTCCCTCAGGTTAGTTATTCTTTTTTTTTGGCTCCACTTGAATTTGCCTCCATTTTTCTCTAACTTCTTTGCTTTTTTTTTGCACCTTCTGTCTTTCCAGCTGTAACTAATCATCATCTCACCTTTGTCCATATGATCCTGTTAGTATGTGTGTGGGCTCCAGGGCAGAAGTGTGCCACAGGAAATTTTTCTCATGACATTTAAAGAGGCTGAGCCCTGGATGCACACATTGAACACACATAAAGGCAACACATTTTGAAGATATGCATGCTGAATCCTGAAGGAATCTATATTTTTCGTTTTCTTTTATCTTATTATTTGCACAGTGAGACATCACAAGCTTGAAATATATTGAAATATATTGATTTTGCTGCCTTCTTCCCTACTTTCTCACTCACGCACACCTCTTTGCCATGAGCTGAGTAGTGTATACTTAAGTCAACATACAGAGTGAAGTTTAACCAAGCACAACTCCCCTAGGCCTCCACCAGTGCACGTTGAATTAACTGTGAGCTCTAGAGACCTAAGGACATACAGCTCACATACAGAACAAGAAACAGAAGAGAAGGGCACGGAACTGCTTATTTTATTCCTCATCTAAAATCCACTATGCTGCAGACTCATGTGCCCACTGAACTTTCTGTGAATCATCCAATTCTCATTCATTAAGAGACTCCAGATTGCCAACAACTGTAACTATCCTCTGCTGAAAGACCACAAAGATGGAATGACACTCTCCCGTTGCTGTCATTTTCCCCCACACTAACAGTAATCTTCACTGGAAGCTGATTTTTAATAGGCTGATGGCAGACAAATAATTGTTTTGAGGGGAGCTGAGCTCAGACCTAATTCAATCTTCTCGCCACCCAAATCCCCACCCAAACACACTAATGCACATTAATGAGATTTCATAGCTCTTAATGGGAGACAATGTGTCTGTGCAGGTTTTATGCTGGATGCGTTAGCTTATGTTTTTGACTTTATCAGATGTGAGCGTATATGTTGTCTGTCTGGTTTAAATCTGTTTTTATTAGCTGTTGCATGAGCTCAAGTACACTTATCCATCTGCTGCAGGGGATACATATGCAGTAAACAGCATGGATGCATAGAGTACACACCCTATGGGTGTTATTTAGCAAAGTAGGCAAACATTAGAATGCCTTAAGGACTGATTTCTTTTTTCTTTCTCCTTTCAATTCATCTGTGCACATGGAAATGTCTTTCTAATTTGTGCTTTTTTACAGTATTGTCTTTGGTCCTTTTAGGATAAAAATTACATTAAAGAATTTAAGACATTAATAAGGCAGGGTTGAAACACAACATGGGGTTTTCTGGCAGCCCCTTGAATTTATGGAGCCATTAATATGGAATTGCTCATTGGATACAGCCTTTGTTACACTGTAGCATCACTAGAGTGACAGGACCAATATTTTTTTTTTATAACTTCTAATACACCACTGTGCTCTGTAGTGTGAGCGCAACTTCTTTGGTTTGTTATTTGGATTAGATTCTTGAAACTCTGCAACATGGTGACATTGGTGGTAAATGGACTGGTTCTTACATAGCACTTTTCTACCCTACTTGAGCACTCAAAGTGCTTTATACAACATGTCTCATTCACAGAAGCACTGTTTTCTACAAACATTCACACTCTGCTGAATGCATCGGGAGCAACTCGGGGTTCAGTATCTTGCCCAAGGATACTTTAGCATGCAGACTGGAGCAACCAGGGATCAAACCACCAACCTTCCAATTAGTAGGTGTCCTGCGCTACCTCCTGAGCCACAGCTCACCGCAGTGATGGTGGTTAGGACTGTTGCCTTACAGCAACAAGGTCCTGGGTTTGAATCCGCTTGCTGCCTGGGCCTTTCTGTGTGGAGTTTGCATGTTCTCCCTGTGCTTGTGTGGGTTCCTTCCCAGGAATTCTGGCTTCCCCCCACAGTCCAAAGACATGCTTTTTAGGTTAATTGGTGATTTGCCGTAGGTGGGAATGTGAGTGCAAATGGTTGTTTGTTTCTGTGTATTAGCCCAGGTATAGACTGGTGTCCTGTCCAGGTTGTACCCCGCCTCTCACTCTGTGACAGCTGGGATAGGCTCCAGCCCCCCTCCATCCTGAATTGGATTAGCAGAAGACAATGGATGGAAAATCTGAAATATATTTTGATCCAGTTCCAGCCATGTCAAGTAAGCTTGCCAAAAAGTCAAGTGTAAGCTGTGCAGCAGTTGGTAGGTAAACCAACACGGTATATCATACAAAAATAGTAAGGTAACTTGTCTGTATTAGGATGTTAGGATGTCACATAAACAACAAAATGTCTCAGAGATTGTTGCTATGATTTCAGATCAAAATATAAGGTTAGAAATTTTTGGTATGCTATGAATACTAGATTTTTATGTCTATTTATAATTCATTTAGTCCAAAAAGGCTTGCAATTGAAGTGCGCTCCACACATTGTGGCAGATTTAGCTAATCTAGAGATAATTTGCATACTAGGCCTTACTAGTGAGTGACAATCTCCAGTCTTGAAAATTATGACAGACTGTCTATGAAACAATGACCAGTTATGATATATAGTAGAAAAAGTTTTTAACTTTAACTAAAAGACATTTTTAGATCTGTTACTCACTTACTTTGTCTTATGTCAGTGCACTCTGCATGCACAGCAGCCATTCACAGTTGCTATTTCTTTTTCCTCTTTATTTTTGTGTTAAAGAGTTACCATCTGGCTACTCATCTCTTGATGCAGGCACCTCAGGTTTTATTTTATGGATAAAAGGGCGGTTGGCAAAGTTCCCAAACTGTTACACGACCCTCAACACATCAAATGGTTCACTTTTCCTGGGCTGTCTCAGCGTGGTGCTACTCAGTATCTCCACGGTTCTTCCACAATAAATTAATCGGACACCCTGACTGAAATGTGTGACATCACTGTAATATCTACCAAACCAACTAAATAAATAGTAGTAATAATAATAATTCAACACTATCCACGCAATGACAATCTAAGTTACTTTATAATGAGGTAACAGACATTGTTATGATTACCTGTATATATTAGTGTGTGGGTTGTTATTAAATTCAGGTTATGTCTGTGTTTGTGGACATTGATTTTCAGTACTGCGTGTTGGAACATTTAGATCCTCTAGAAACCAGAGTCATTTTTTTTCATTGGGTAGATATACACAACCAATAAAGTGTAATCTGACTCTTATTGCGTGGACTATGTCTGCGGTTCATGTTCAGATTAGTTTCATGATCAATAGGTTGCATCAAGTTTTTTGGTTTGTAATTATTGTGGAGGTAAAAATAAAAACAATTTTTTATTCAACAGGAATCTGAAACTTCTCACTTGACTTAAATGATAACTCTAACTCACTAAAATGCTGATATTTTCCTTTGGGCAGTTCTATTGACTGTTCATTGTTACAGTTTTACTCATTCTGGGCACTGATGAAAGGATGTGGCCTTGAGTGCGTTTATTGACAGCTGAGGGAGAATTCTCAGAGAATGTCTGAAGTCTCTCACATTAACCAGCGTGTTAAGCAAAAGAGAAAGAAGCATATACTACACACATAATGTCCCATGTTCTGATGTTCAGTCTCCTTTTGGTCTATGCCAAAATTCCTTTGTGCATCAAAACCTCACCTTACTCGCCTCTCTGATGGTTTGACTTAGTGAGGCTGCAGCCTTTTTGCTAGATTAAGCCCAGATCTAACCCATAACAGTGGCTGGCTGATGCTTAGCCAGCTAGCGCTCAGTGCCCATTGCTACAGGGCTAATCTCACATATGCCACACAAGACACAAACACGAATTACACACCATACCAAATCACTGTTGGTCTAACTGAGCCATTAGGCAGTGCTGATAGCAAAAGCATAAACCCACTGCCTCACCTCAGAACCATTAAATGGGATGTACGTATGTGTGTATGTGTGTGTGTGTGTGTGCAACATAGGTAATGCTCTTCTGAGTCCTTTGCTGAGTCCATAGCTTCATCATCATTAGGCTGCTGCAGTGATAAGACAAAGTGATAGAAGGAAGAGGGGAGAGAGAGAGAGAGACAAAGTGATGTGGTTTTGCAGGAGAGGTATCGGGGGATTACCTTCACAACTCCTAGCTACCTATTAGAATTTCTTACTAGGTCTAATGACACACACACACACACACACACACACACATACACACACTCCTTTTTTTTATTAACACTTCATCAAAAGCCACATCGATGGTTTTTCCCAAAAAATGGATTAGAGAGCAATAAATTCGAGCATCCTCAAATATGGTTTGATTTGTCATTATTATTGTTAAATAAACTCATTTTGGGGCTTAGAGATGGCAAATAAAATTCCGTTCCAAAGCCCAAGATACTTTTATCATTCTTTATTTTGATCCAAAGTTTTCTCTTTTAATTTTCATTTTTTAATCTTCTTGCATTGCCCTTATCTGATCTGCCTTCATTAACAGCATGGCCTCGTTAGGGTTCCTCGAAACGTTAATCTCGTTAAGAACAATCAAAGAAGCCTGAATCTGAGTCGGCCTCCACGCAGTGAACAGAGAACAATGGCGTAGTTGTCTCTCTTTGAACTCTTTTCATCTCCTTTTGTAAGTTTTCTTTCTTTTTATTTGCTTTATATTTTACATTTCAGACATTTAGCTAATGATTTTCTTCAGAGCATCACACTGGATGAGCCAGAATGCTGGAGATCAGTGTCCTGCTAAAACCTCTAATCTTTAACACTGTTGCTATACTGAAAATGCTGAAACATTTGGATGCATGACATCTTGGAAGCAAAGGGAAGAAAAAAGGTGTGTTGTGCATATGAAAGCTTGTCTGTACCTTTATTAGCATATTCATCGTGGTTGCGTTTAGGCTTGATTCTGATCTCCTTTAGACTGCTTACATTTTAATAGTACTTGGGTGTGAGCTCTTACCTTTTCTCTGCTGCCCTCCTTTTATCTTTGCAGAAACAGGCAGTGACATCGTGCTGGTGTTTAGGCATTCCATCATAAGCTGATTGGTTATGGCGCTTGACAGTGATTGGATTTTAATTGATTAGTTACAACCTAATTGACTGATTGGCACCAGTTTAATGAAAATGAGAGACTAAGTCAACTTAGACTCAGTCGTCATGTGTAGCATTAGAAGAGATATACCCATGGCAGCAAGTTCAATAAGATGAATGTTACTCTAATAGGCAACATCTTTGAGCCCCTTTCCAAGGATCCTTGAATTAGATAAGATGTGCATGATCTGGGTCTCCCCAAAGTTTCCTACCACCTGGACAAGCTCCGGAAACCTCCAGAAGTAAAGGTCTAGATTCAGATCAGGAGCTGTGTTACAGAAACTTGTCATAAGTTTCAAGGTGAAATGGGATGTGATGCGATTGGGTATTACAAAAGCAAATCCTATGTAACTTCAGGACTCCTCTCTTATCTTACATCGTCCTGTCTTATCTCAGTTTAAGAAATCCTTTTCAATCCAAAATTGCTTATCAACTTTAATTTCTACTTCCTAGTAATGAATTCTACTTTTCTAATACTGAACAAAACTTTGTACTCATTACTTCTTTCTCATTGAAATATCTGTGGTAGAAAGCTATGCAGATTTCTGTAAGTTCTTCTCTGCCTGGGAAGTGTATATAACAAGCAGCTGAGCTGCTAATTGCTGTTGCCACCTTGGTTAAATTGTGTGATATAGCAGCCTGAATTGCTTTTCCTGTGTAAAGCACATCTCGTCAAAATTAAAGTGCATTTGTCAGTCACACTCACAAAAGTGAGCCAGTCTCTGCTAAGCAGGTTTTAGTACTGGGTAACTACAGGATCATGACTTAGGGTAACCTGCATCTACTAATGAGGGTTTTGTCATTAAATTGTAACACATCACTAGGGCTTGCCATAAGCCTCTCAGTAAGTTCTGAGTGCTGTCATTTTGTTGGTTGTGTAAAAAGAAAAGCAGTCATGTGAATTAAACAACTTGGTGGAAAAGTGATAATTAGGACAGCTTTTAATACCCTTCAGTCAGAATAGCAACATTTTGGGAACCTGGGTTCACTAAGGAGGAAAATAATTTAGGCTGATTTTGGTCAGTAACCAAAGGTCATTACCACAATGGATGAAGGTTTGAACATAAATTACCGGAAAATCAAGACCTTCACGTTTCCTCTTTACAGTGGTCCGATATAAAAGCTGCATTAGTACAGTCCAATTCTCAGTTTACATTGCATTTTACCCTCACTTGAGAGAGCCATGGTCTCAGACCTGAGACTCTGAATTCTATCTTAATGCAGAAGGTTGTTGTCTACTGAAACCAACAAGGCCACATCATCTGCAAAAAGTACAAGCCTAAACTGGACACCCTCCTTTCCTGGCTGTATCTTGAGATCTTATTAATGACAAGAGCCCAGAAACTAAAATTGTCTGTGACTTCTTGCCAAGGATACAGAATCAGCTCCCACTCTGGTTATATAAAGACCAGTCTGTTGAGGACTTAGGAGACATTGGCACCAAAAATCCAATTTCCTCTTGTGGATATGATTTATCATCTATGGGCTCAAGGTGGATTCATTCATCATACATCATGACTGTGACAGAAGTGTTGGACATTATACATTGGAATGTATGTATACATGTGTAACCTTTTTCCTGTAACACAATGTAACAGATGTAGAAAGAGTGGGCTATATTTTTCTTCATTCAAAGCCAAATCAATCAGTTTGCTCACTTTTCTTTTTTTGGTCTCCATGGCGATCAGAATGGTCCCTATGCATCGTCCTTCATGTGAGGTTTCCATAACGATAACGTGGAAGCACTTGCTACATTGCTGATGGCAGTGTGACTGGCCTGTAATTAAATTTCACTTTTACCCTATTTTCACACAAGGAATCACAGCAAAAGGACTTATACACACAATAACAGTGTGTCTGTGATGAAGGATTGTTTGTCTGGGCCATTGCCAAAGCTTAACATGAAAAATGATTTGGGCTTTCCCTCTTTCACCCCTTTATTTTTGTATTCTTCTGATGAACTGGGCTGTGGTTCTGTGCATCAGTGAGAAAGCTCTGCATGTTCAGCCTGGAAAAGAGGAAAACAGGAAAGTTATTAGAGCATCATAGAAATCATGACTGCCTTTTCTGTTACATGCATTTTGGTTGTATTCTCATCAGGTTCACATTCGTGAGAGATTAAAGTTTCAGAATTACTGAAATCTGTCACTGCGGGCTGAGGATTTGGTCCTTAAACCCTCAGCACTGTTTATTCTACAGTCTGTCTGATAAATAAAGATCTGCTCTCTTGGCAGTCATTAAAGAGATCACTATGTGTGAGCAATGGGGATATAGGGAGGGAAAGGGCATTGGTCTCTGTGTAGCACAGCAGGAAACCTTCAGCAAAGAGCACAGGCTGCTCACAGCATGCACACTGGTCTGCTTCAGTGTGTGAGTGTGTGTCTATGAGTCTATGATCTTTGCTCAACAGAGGTTGTGTACAGACCTCACAGTAAACCCTGTGTTGGCAAGCAACACAGAGGAGGCAAACTCAGGGTTGCAGTTCAAACAGAAAGCTTAATCTTTTTCAAGATGTCGACCATGTTCACAATGATGCCGATATTTTTTTTCTCTGTTCACTTTGACCCTGCATCTACAGTAAGCTATAGTATTTTCCACTCTAAGAAACAGAGGTTTAAGACAATGTATCCTGAGAGAATTTATCCTCTAAAATGAATCCATTTAAAAACTTTACAATCTAGCATAAAGCATTATGAAGGGAAAGAATGCCGGGTGACTTCCAGCCTTTAACATACAAATCCAACATACTGCCAAAATGTTAAGTGAGAACATTGCAACTGAGCAGACTTCTAGACCTTTAGTTTTCAAGCTTAAACTTACTAGCCTCAGTGAAAATGACATTTTTAAGCATATCTGCCAAAAAAACATTATTATGTAAAAAGCTGATGATTTAAATTCAGACTTTTGAATGATCTGAATTTTACTGTATCTATATTGTGCCCCCGATTGCAATTGCCTGTCCAATGAAAGAAACTCAATAGCAGTCTTTTGAAGCCAGTAGGGTGCTAAAATCAGGCTGAGATCTTTTTTTTTTTCTACAGGGGTATAGCACTAACACAGAAGGAAATGGAGGCTGCAAAGTGGAGGAAATGCTACACCTGTCTGTAGTAGAGGTGCTGATTTTCAAACGTGTTATGAACAAGATGCCAAACAGGTGAAGACAGAAAAATGAAAGAAGTTGTTTTCATTGTTTCCTATATAACAGATTACTGTGGAAGTGAGTCAGTAATACATCACTGTAGCTTCTTGAGCTTGTATGAGTTTCATGCATCAAACAGCAGGTTTTAGTCTTTATTTACTAGATATATTATTGTATTACATTTTGTTTGACTCAGAAAAGTTCAAGACACTGGAATTAGTTAAATTGCAGCAGTGAAGCAAGCAATCACAGAGTGAGTCAGAGTTGAAGGCAGCAGAATGGAGCCAAAATCATTACTCAACCGCTGTTCTTAAGCCATTGTAGTAGAAACTAAACTTTTTATTGTTTACCAACTATAAATATACCTAATTATTCTTTGAAATTGTGTTCTTCTTGAATGACTATTTCATGACGGGACATGCACTGTATCAACCTTTCGTTCAGTTGAATTGCAACTACACTATCCAGGAGTTTTTGTTGCCTACGGCCCCACTTACACAGACCTACAGACCAGTTGTCGACAGTCGCTAGGGAAAAATAAGTATTCCCTGACTAGTTGTGAGTGGTTGCTGGAGGTTGCTGGCAGACGCTGTGAAACTGATTGATAAAGCCCCAATCACGTTGGCCCAGAAAACAGTCAGTGAACCCCAGTAACCACCAGTTACTATAGTAAAATGTATATTTCTCGACTGTTTGCCAAGTGGTCCCTGGAGGATGCTTGCTGTCGCTAGGTGAAATTGGTCGCAAAGAGGTATACGGTGCTGCACTGAAAACCTCATTCTGATTGCTTTGGTAACTAGTTGATTGCTGATGTTGCCCATAGTTTATATGGAAGACACCAACTTGACTGCAAACACTCACCAACTACTCACTAAGCTACAGTGAAAGTGTTGAGTGCAATGCAAACTGGAAATAGAGACCGTTCTACTTCAAAGTAAAAGTTGTGCCTTTTAAAACATGTTGGTGGTAAGACAACTTTTACTTTGAAGGCGAGAGGTCCTATTTTCCAGTCACTTTCTCAAGTTTAACTACTGCTCAGAGATGAGTTACTATTTGCAGGCAAGTAGGTGTCTTTCATGACCACAGCAATCTACTAGCAACCAAAGCAATCACAAGGAGGTTTTTGGTGCAGCACCTTCTTTAAAACTGAGTTCACCCTTTGACAGCTAGCAACTACTCATCAACCAGTCAGAGAATAAACATATTTCCCTTGCAACCAGTGGTTTCTAGGGGCTTGCCAGCTGGTCTGTAGGCCTATGTGACTGAGGGGGTAAGCTTAACGCACGTGATCACATTCTCACTTCATTCCATCATCTGCTCTGGTGCAGTGCCTCTCCTCGCAGTTAAATACATTTACACTATGTTCATCTACCTCTATTCTCACCCCTTCTCAAGCTCTGAATTTTTAGGCTAGCTCCTTTTCTTTCCCCCAGAGGAGATTTTTGTCTCCTCTATGAAGTACAACTTGACCTTAACCCTCCCTCATTCTTTCCCACACTGCCTCTACCATTTTCCTCTTCACCATTTGATGTAAATGCAAATGATTTATTATCCTCCACTGATACAGTATCAGCAGTCTATGACGGGAGGGGAAAAAAGTATTTTTATGGAGTAGTTCTCCCTTCCAACAAGTCAAGTACCTCACAGGGACTCTTTTACATAGAACTGAAACATGATTTAGTGTACCTATGGGTGAGTCTCAAAATGTGTTATTGTCTTGCTAGTTAAGGCTCAAACCGAATCCATCTGGATTTTTCAAATACCAAAATAGCAATTGTTATTCCTATCATTTCTCAGTTTTTCCATCTCATCCCTCTGCTCTCTCTCCCTTCTCCTCTCGTCTTCCACTGTGGACAGCAGGCATTCAGCTTTTTATCAGTAGAATCAGCCAAGCACAGCCACTTTTGGGCCACAGATAGGCAGGAATTGGCTGACAGTGTGGAACTGCTTCTGAGAAAGAGAGCGATATTAAAGATGAGGAGGGGCAAGAAGGGTAGAGGAGGGGGGTAAGGAAAACTGACTAATCATAACGAACAGAAAACAATCTGAGGTGTTTGTTTTCTTCATAGAAAAATTCCTGTAGATAAGATAGGACTTTTTCTTCCAATCACAACATTGAGTGCAGTCTCTTTTGCACAGCATACAATATCTCCCACGCCATCTTCAAAAACTGGCAAGCTTGTATTTATGTTTGACTTTCAGAAATCCTTGCAGCTCCAGAAACTCGCTTACTTTTCCCCTCACAGTTTAATTCAAATACTACACATTTTGTCAAGTCCCCCTACATATTAATTATGTCTTAGCTCATTTGAAAGTGAGATGACGCTGCAGCTAATCGGCCAGGAAGCTGATCATCCCCACCTGTCTTGCCTCATCTCCTCTAAGGTAAATATAGTAATGTTTGACAAGGGGGCCTGCTAGGTGTTAGCAACTAAATTGTAATTACAGTGAGACGGATGTCAACAAAATGGAAGTAAGCTATGCCAACAAAAAGAAGCTTCCCATCATGTGATGTCACTGAAACGTCTTTCTTTAAATATTATACGGGATTAAAATCACAGGTTTGATTAAAGCATGAAACTTTCAAGGTTGTTACAGCCTAGTCAGGCAAGAACGGTTCAGTTGCAACAAAGAGTTAGCTGTTCAGCATCATTGCTCTGATTTTACAAAAAGTTGCTCTGAAATAATAAAAATAAGTAAATAATAAAAATTGTACAATAATGTAATTTGTGAATACAGTTGAATACTGTAAATGTTGGTGCCTTTGAGGGAAATAAATATTAACAAGCTGTTACACTTTTGCAGTGTGTGTGTGTATATATATATATATATACATTAATCATACATTTTTCCTTGTTTTCATAAGACTATAAATGTTTAAGTTGAAATTATTAATTTGCAAGTTTTGTGATCATTATTTGAGGTATTTTGTGTTTAGACTTGGATCTTTGTGTATGTATGATGTAGTTTCCCTTGTTTGTGTTATCAAAAATAGTGCAGCTATATTTTACAGTAATAAACTGTTGATTGGGATTTCAGTAGAACACTAATGTATAATAACCCACAGTGTTGTACTGTAAAGTTGATATTCTATAATCATTGTAGGTACTCTGTAAAATAACAGTTTAATACTACCAAATTTAGCTGCCAGTATTTAACATGAACATTTCTCCCAGTACGCCTTTACATTTTCTCCCTTCACTTTGGATTTCTGTGGATTTGTCTCATAGCATCGTCTAAATAACGTGAGCGATAGTTACGCTACTTAAACTTAAAACCACATATTGCACCACTCATCTAGGCTCCACACAAATTGCTTCCTTTAACCAGTGATTAACTGTTATTCAGGCCCCGTGGGGAATTGCGTGCAGTGCAGTGTGGATATTGCTGGGGGCGATGCCTGTAGAATATAAAGCAGAGGACAATATGGACACACGGTCTGTAACAGGCAGTGAGTGAACTCCATGTGATGCTTTAAAATGCTGGGGAAGAAATTTAGGAGGGAGGGAGTGGTGATAGTGGTGGAGTAATCTATCCATTTTAATGCATCTGATTATTAGGGAAAAAGAGGCCTTGTAATATGGAAAGTGGTGGAAGAGGAATAAAAGAAGGGGAGGAGAAAAAAGATGAGGGGAAGATGTTAAGATGAAGTGTAATCAGACTATAATTAAACCACTCTTTCATCCATTTTGAGGGGTGTGCATATGCACACAGAGCGGCTTACATGGTCATGCATGGGCTCACGGTATGGACAGATATGGCTGCTCCATAAAACACTACAAACAGCAGATAAATGAACATGTTCAGATGGATTAGTTATACTCCTCTGTTTGTCTTTTCATCTGGGTTGCAGTTTCATGGCTGTGCAAAGTCTGTAGATCTATAGCATGCTGGCATTTAGGTGACCTTGAAACTCACCTGGCTGTTCATTTGGTATTTATGTGTCTTGCACACCTGGTATACCACAAGGGTGGGAGAAGTGTCACATTGAAATATTTTTTGCATTTAAATAAGGCAGTGATGGTTGTTATTCTTTTATAATATTAATTTAATATTTTTTTTATCATGAGCATTCATTCCCTGTAATGTGAAGCAGTTGCTCATGCTGCCCAGACTGAGATTCCACAGTGCAAACACTACAAGTCTATACTCCTGCAGCCTGTAATTGGCCAGACTGTATGGTTTTGTCCCAGGGGCAAAAATGCAGAAATGCTAAATAATACATTTGCAGAAGTAAATTTCCAGATATTATTCCAAAAGTTGGTGGAGGCCTGAAAAACTAGTGAGCTACAGCAAATAGAGAATGAGGCCATTTTCTGTTTTGTCCCTAACTTTACATTATTTAACACCTGTCCATAAATTTCCAGAAGCACCCTGTGTCTGTGCTAATCCATAGTTACAAGCGACACAACAAATCCATGTCTTATGTCAAACACATCTCATTTGTGTTGCACTTAAAGTAAAGCCTTTCACTTGTAGTATAAAATACTATAATGCTAGCATACCAACACAGAGGCTTAAAAGTAACAAAGCTCCTGTACCTTCTACTACAGGACACTTAATCAAACATCATAAATGCAAACATAGGATATATTTTGGATATTTCACTGATGTGCAGATAAGACAAAGTTTTATATGCCACTTAAGTCCATCTACTCAAATTTTAGCAGGTGTGAGTCATTACCGTCACACGGGTTCAAGGTGTGAATCATTTGTGAGACACTGCCCAACCCCGTCATCATGTGAGCCATTGAGGTCACATGTTCCTCCTGTTCCTGTTTTATCCCTTATGTGGTTTTCTCACAGTTGTACGGTTGCACTGCTCTGTCATTATACTGTCTTGGCTAGTTAAGCCTTTAGTGATTGTAAATGTTTTGCTAAGTAGTAATTATGACAAAGTCCAGTCTTAAAGAATTAGACATTGCAAAGTATGATTAGAATTCTGATCAGAAGACGATAGATGATCATCAAAGTAATCAGGTTCTTCAGAAATGCATTTTCTGGGAGTTTGTCTAATAGTTATCTCAGTCTGGCAACCCTAAACCTCTGGAGTAAATTTCAAAGGGCCACCAGATTCATTCAGACAGAACATCTGAGGTCTGTCAGTATAACAGATGTTAAGTTCTCACCACCGGAATCTATATACAGTATGTTCCTTCAAATACTACACAATCTGCACCACATGCCTCTGAAACGATGCTAATTGCAGATTGAACCAAAAACATTGCCATGATTATGTCATGCACCAAACACCCCCCCGTCGCCCCCCGTCGCCCCCCACCACCACCACCACCACCACACACATGCACAGAATTGAAAAACAAGTCTTAGTCACTTTCTTATTGCAAGTGTCTCAAATGCTGCATTAGCATAATTTAGCACAGGAAATGTGTGAGTCATGGGGGGGAAGCTTATCATCTGAAAGGTTATCTGGATTTTCTGTGAGACACACGATCACATGCACACATACTATCAGGAAGACGGCAAGATATTGTAAATGTAAATCAAAGAAATAGTTGTATGACTAATGCACAAGATTTTTATCAGATGGTATCAATTTGCAGGTGCTGTGGCCTCCACTGTAATCAGATTAGTCTGAACAATGCAAACACTAATGAGGACTCAATTAGGTTATTATTAGTTGCATTTTTCACTTTCAGTGATCTCTAGCTGATAACTGACTTGCTGTCAGCATGACCTCCAAAACCTGCCCTTAGGCCGGTTGTTGGGGCATGAATGACATTGCACACTCAACAGACTGACTAATGTGCATATGAAATGTATATATATTATGTAATGCATGCATGTTACACAGCTCTTGGCATTGAATCAACTGACTGACCTAGCTTCTTTCTGAGATTGCTCTGTAGAATTCCAATTAGTCAAAAACAGAGGTGTGAATTCAGCAGACATTTGATTTGATCAATTTACAGCAAGCAAAACCTTGAAGAAGGAGCTGCAGCAGGCATCAGATGAAAAAAAAATCCTCCGTCTGGCCTTCCCAGTGAAGTTTAGTAAACATGTGAGAGCACCAGAAAGGAGAGAAGATTAGCTTGTATCAAAAACCTCCCTCCTTCTCCCCAGTTCACCTCTCTGTCTCTCTCTCTCTCTCTCTCTGTCTTGCTCTCTCTCTCTCGCTCTGGTCCAGCAGGTTCAGCTGCAGCGAGTGGCCATGAAAAATGGATGAGTGTGTTTCTTTCTCTCTCTCTCTCTCTCTCTCTCTCACACACACACACACACACACACACACACACACACCTCTCTCTTCTCTCACACACACCCCCCCCCCCCCCCCCCACTCCTCTCA
>VUQS01074224.1:0-17157 GCA_015108495.1 Heterochromis multidens | reverse complement strand
ACAGCAGTGTGTGACTAAGTTGGTGACCAGCATGAGGAGGAGGTGCCAGGCTGTGGCTGTGTATGGTTCTTCCACATGCTACTGAGGCCCCTGTTTGTTAAATGAATAAATTGTTAACTTCAATCATCCAATCCAATAAAAGACACCAAACAAGAGTCAATAGCAGAATAATCTGTTTGGCATTGGCAGAGAAGATTTGGCAAGTTTTTCATGGGTGCAACCCACATACTCAACTCTGCTGCTCAACCTACAAATGCATCTTCCTTACAAATGCGGCACCATTTAAGTCTCTTGATGCATGCTCAATAATCCAGGTAAAAGAATCCCAAAAAGCTGAATCTGTTCATCTGGACGTAGCGTTTTCAGTGGGAGAAACGTTTCGTCACCTCCTGGTGACTTCTTCAGTCTCAGCTGACTGCAGGTTTCCCCAACCTTATAAACAGTACATTGCATAATGACCGAAATGTACATTGCATAACGTACATTGCATAATGACCGAAACGTTTCTCCCACTGAAAACGCTACATCCAGATGAACAGTTTCAGCTTTTTGGGGAACCATTTAAGGTGAAATAAAAAGGCTTTCTAATGGTATAAGATTTATTGCCAAGAAGCATTGTTACAACAAAGAAATAATTGACCAAACACAAATTTCCCTACTTTTTGTGCTAAGTTTTTAAAAAAAAACTGCACTGAAATGCACATCTTTGTGAGTATATTCAACATTTTGCTTTTACGCAGTGACTGAACTGTCAGAACATTACTCCTTTGATTGTGCAATAACTGCAGGATATTCATGAGGTACTGTTTCCTAGCAACATAGCGTATGCACTGTGTACTGTATAAGCTATAGTAGCACGTCTGTGATCACTAAGACAAAAGATGAATGAGATGTTAGCTGAATGTTTGAAGACATGTGACAGACAGCTTTTCAAACATTTTGGGTTAATTTTCTTTACACGCTGTTTTTTTTTTTTTCTTTATATATGCATTCACTTCTGTCTCTGTCCACAGTGAATGGACTGAGTTTCTGCCTCTGGATCAGGCTTTTTACAGCAAAGCAACCCCTGTCAGTGTTGCGTTCGTGATGGTATACAATAGCATAGCTGTACAGCTGAGAGAGCTCAGTCACAGGACCCCAGAGAGAAAGCATCACTGCATTGCTTCTCTCAAATCCTGCTGTATATTGGTGCTCAATTCTAGACAAATGTGCTCCTGCACTCATTCTGTCACCTGAGGGCAGTTGTATTGTATTATTCTGAGGTGCACACGGGAACGGACTAGTGGATAAACATTTTATCTACTCAGCTATTCATACTTGCATGAGGATTGTCTCAGCTTTGGCACTTCAGTTCCTATCCACTGCAATCAGATCCAGTTTAAATGGTTAATGAAATGGTTTTGATGACTCAAACCAAATTAAATTACTTTTTCAGTGCTTTTCAGAGCAGAGACAGATGGCTTGCATTTACACATTTTAGGGACTTGACATGGTTCAATTGGAAGTGAAGCAAGATGATTTCAAGAACATAAGAAAGGATTATGACTTGCACTATGATCCAGTAATCTAATGGTGTGTTTTGCGTATACTCTATGTTAATATTTTCCCCTGTTGTGTGAGTAGCATTTGAATTAATTTACTCCACTATTCTAAAGCAGCTGTCTTTGTTACTAAGATCACATAGTGCTGAGGAGAAATCTACACTCAAAACGAAAGCTTATTTTCTTGATTTTTCTGTCTCTATTCATATCATAAGACCACATCATCAATGATATAGTTGTTGATTTCTAGTGTCATTGGTTCATATCAGACATTAGCCTGTGTGGATAAACCCCTCAACCTTTATCCGAGCATTTGTATCTCCCTATCTGCAATAACACAGTTGAGCAGATTGCATTGAATCCCTCGACAGTCGTGTCAATATGGCCACCCACACAAAATTTTTTTCTTGAATGTATTTTGCTGCTGCACTGCTGAACAACATCTCAAGTTGTCCCAAATATTCTTCTTTCAGACTTAGACGCATTGAAGCAAGGAGAGGCCAGCTGTTGGCAGAATAACACATACTCGCCTGTCTCCTGCACAGTTGGGAGGGAAGTCCGTAGTTTTAGACACTCAAATCTCTGATGGGCTGAGGATTCTGGTTGCACCATTATTTGAAAAAGTCATTATGGGAGTTTTTTTTATTATTAGTTCTAACTGTTGGTTAGAAATTATGTTTCATCCATATAGCTACCTCCCTAATAAATCAGAGAATGTTTGAAAATCTGCTCTTTGACTGTCTCAACAAAGGTTGAACCTATCTACTTCTACAAGTTTGGTGGGTGTATTGTTGAGGCCCCAAATAAGTGCAGCGATAATGTTTTGGCTGAGTGCTGATCTTATTTTTGGGCCCTTTTCTCTGATGTTGGCACTCAGTGGATAGAGCATGTGACCTCTATTGCAAGGTATCATTACCATTGGCAAATCTTTGATGTCTTGAATGATGCTAGATTTGTTACCTCACAGATGCCACGCTCAGTTTAGATAAGAGTTTTTTTAATAAATCTCCACTGACTGTAACATTTGCTGACCCTAACATTAGACACACAGTAGGAAGAGGTGAGAGATGGCACTCACTGAGTCCTTCATAGAATCCTGTAACACCAAAGATGTCAGTAATGCATTACACATTACTCAATATTTGTTTATAAGCTGAATTACTCCCTGGAGAAAGTAATTTGTTATACTTCTCTTATTTTTGGGTTACTCCAAACATGGCCTGAGATGCATTGTCACAACATTTAATGATATAAATCTTAGGCTACAGTCCCACACGCCGACACAAATCCCTATCCTAATGAAGTCACACACAAGAGCTTTCTTTTACTGTTCAAGTTTTAACACAAAGCCAGGAGCACTGCTGAAAACCAGTCCAAGGAGCACTTCACAGAGATTGCCACAGTGATTGTTCTGTAGAAACAGGCATTAGTAAAAATAGAGACTACAATGTTACAAGCCTGACTGTTAATCTCTGCTTTTGTTACCTGTTGAACATCAGGCTCTGGCTGCCGTACTGGGGTCGGCATACACTCAGCTTTAACATCCCTCTGGGTTCTTTGCTACTGGCTTCCTGTTAGTGTGCTGTCTGTGCAGATCCTTGCAAAAGGTCAGTGTCATATTATCACCAGTTGTTTTCTATCTTGGGAAGGGTTTGCAATTTACTATCACATTGTTGTCCTTTCGTGCAATAAAAATAAAAACAATGTTCATATTGACATTCTTCAAAACCTGTAAACCACACCACCATTTTCCTCCTTCCTGCACTTAAGTCAGCAGATTGTAGCATAAGTGCACAGGAGAAAAAGGTATGTTTGATATTTTTTTTTTCTATTGAAGAACCTTTGCAGTGCAAGTAATGATGTAACTGTTATGTGATTATAGAATTTATTGCAGTAATGTGTTACATTTCTGCATTACAAAAAAAAAATGTAACGTGTTACACTCTTGGCTGTGGCAGGCATATAGACTCATAGTAGTACAGATGTAAGTAAGTGTAAAAGATAAGTGTACTTATCTTTTTTCCTTGGCTTACTATATCAATAATGTGCATTAGTATGACATTTGTTCAATAGCTCTGGTGGGATGAGCCAGAGACAATGATTATGTTGGAACTCTGGATTATTATTATTTCTGTATTATTGTAGGGTCTTTACCTTATAATATAAAGCGCCTTGAGGTGACTGTTGTTGTGATTTGGCGCTATATAAATAAAATTGAATTGAATTGAATTGAATTGGAACTTTCATAAATGACACCATCATGATGTTGGGTCAAAATCATCAAAGTCACCGAACCTCAACTACATAACTGTATACTTGCAGTTTTAGTGGCCATTATAATAGCATGTATGGCTCCAGATTGCAACTTGACTCCAGAAGGATTTCACTAACATGCCTGTGATGGCGGGCATTGCACTAGTCTAGTTTTGAAAAATTATTTTGTTGTCAAAAGGCTTTGTGTACATCAAATAATTTTGTTGATTTATTTTCTTGAAAACCTAGGACATATAAATGCAGATCTGATTATTTGCAGTTGGCTCACTGCTGTGTTTTATGGAATATTACTGCCACCACTTGCTGATAAGTAGAACACAATCAAGAAGTTATAAAAGTGTCTGTTGGGTCTCAAGAAAAAAAGAGACCCACTTTAACACATACATACATATTGCAAACTGTGTTTTGGTGCTAAATATGCAAAATGATTCATGTCATGAACTGATAAACTCGTGCATATTCTCACCATATTGTTGGTTTGAATTTAGCTGTATATCAGCATTGGTGTTAATGAGGCCAAAACAGCATGTAGTATACCAATGATTCATTATGATCACCTCCCATTTGCTGTGTGCGCCTTTCTTCAGCTGTTTCACATTAAAAGTTTGCAAGTTGAAGTTTTACTATGTAGAAGATGCAGGAATTGTTGAATTAAATAAATGTTTCATCAGTCTCTTCTATAGTGTCTCCCATGTATAGATTTTTATTTGGCAGTCAGCCAAAAGTGTGTCATTTTTTCTGTAATTATTTCTTCCTATGAGATATATAGATGGAAAAGTCTTGTTTGAACTTCAGCAGGTTGTCCATGTCTACATGCATAAATACATTTGGGTTGCTGCCATGTGATTGGTCAATAAGATATTTGCATTAACAGTTACCTAATTAAGTGGGCAGTGCATATTAACACTATTAAATGTAAAATATAAATACTTCATTCTTAAAAAACAGAATTTTACATGCACGCTGTACTATTTGGCATCTGTTTAGCAAATATATTTTTTGCATTAACTCTACTCATGTTCTAGTCTTCTGCAATGTGACAGCTTACTGGTTGCCTTGATATATATCGTTGTTTATTAGGAAACATCTGAACAGGTGTACCTAATGAAATGACCAGTGAGTGTGTAATACTGCTGTATCTAAAACCTTTGTCAACCATTCTTTATCATTTTGGCCAGACTAGCATGAGATATTCAGAAATGTCTTCAAACAAACAGGAAAAATATCAACAGGAGCAATAGTGGTACTATTGCAAAAAGCATCATGAGGCAAACCTCTGCAGGCACCTCATTGTACCATGGGAAGATTATGTATAGGCGGCTGTGCATATTGCTGTAATCTAGCACTTGGGCATGCACTTAGCACTCTTGCTATGCAACGACTGTTATTTCCTAGCCTTTTGTATTGTGGGCTCACACTATCAGGGAGGCGTGGAGAAGATAATAGATGCAGAGAGCTTTCTGCATGCAAAGGCCTCGGATGCAAGTAGGGGCTCCCCATTCATTTTAAATAATTTCATGTTTCCTTCCACCAACTCTATGTCCTTCCAGCACTATTATCAGAGCAATTGTGGCAACGTATTATTCAGAGGATGGCAGCCATTGTCTTATTTTCTTCAGGGCGGACAAACACTTTACATTAAGAACAAAGTACACACTCACTCACACAGAAGTGGTGCCAATCATTGAGCTGGAGATATTGTAAGTTTGCTAATATATCATTCTCTCTTTTTTTTTTTCCTTAATCAGGCAATGTACAGGATCAGACATGTATTGTTAATGATAACCTGTTAAGAAACTGAAAAAAGAAAAGTTAACGAGCAAACCAGTCAGTTATCCTGAATTACACAAATATGCAAATGGTCGATAAAGTTTTAAAACATTTTTAATAGAAATAAAATTTTGTATAAAAAAAACTAAACATGCTTCACACACTTCATTAGTTTTCATGAGGTTTAACAAATACATAGATAGCCAGGCACTGTATCTTTTTGTACTTTTTCCCCAATTTTAAGATATGTCAGGACATAAAGCAGACATCATCAATCTATTTAATAACATACATTAACTTACCATTTAATTTGGTCAGCACTCACATTTTATTCTGCAACACAAATGGTGTTGAAAGTAATACAGAGGGAGGCATGAAAAGCAGCATTGAATTCACAACACAAATGACCCCACAATATTTTCCCCAAGACATTAGAGGGCTTTTATACTGCACGGAGCCAACTCTTAATCTGTTCAGCTCGGAGTGATTGATAGAGATATTGTATAGTTTTGCAATTAGATTTTCATTTGCTGAAAAGCCTTACAACTTCCTGACACCTCCTCCTTATCATGAGTGTGCCTGAAGAGGACATGAATTTTTTCAGTAGCTGGTCCATTATGGATATCACCTTCAGGGCATATTGCATGATCCTCTCAAGGGCATACTTCATCTTAATTCCCCTACTAATGGATCTGTACAGCTAAGCTTTACCCTTACACTATGAATGTGTGAGAATAGCTGGTGGCAGTGGTGGTAGGGTCATCCTGGATAACAGCTCACAGTGAGCTCTCCTGGCTAAAACACTGTTTATTTTAACCATGAGCCACTGTTTCAAAGCACATACAGATATGCAGAGGGCAGTGGCAGCCTTGGGCTAGCTGGTAATACAAATCATGGCCTTACTGTAGCACAGATAAACAATCACTCACTAGACCTTCACCAATTGAGAACAGTTTTTAACGTACAATAGGCCCAAACAATTGTTAACAACGCTGCAACAGAGTTTAAACGCATTCCATTTTTTTTCCTTTTTTTTTTTTTTTTAAACAACACAACACAGGATGTTAAAACTGGCATGCTCAAAATCAGCAGAGACCATCTTATATGTGTAGTCATTCTTATTAACTGATCGGCAACTTGGAAGAGAAAATCAAAATACATGGAGTCTGGTAAAGATCTGTTGCATTGTTGAGAGGATCAATATTTCCAGTCATTTGACTCACGAGACCAGAACACATTTAGAAATAAAAACAAATACAAGCCCCTCTCAGAAATCCATGGACCATGTTTTCATGCCGTTTTGGTGTTGATTAATCCCTTGTGATGCCTTGAGGATTTGAAGATTAATTATAATTCACAAAACTGGCAGACAACATTAAGAACACCTGAACATATTCTTAGTCTTAGTTCAGTTTCAGTCAGTGCTGCGTAAGATAACAGAGAAGTCTTTAAAAGAGGGCATAGCTGAAATGTAAACACAGAAAAGGAAAGATCCATCCTTCAGTCTATAGGCCTCTGCCATGCAAATATTTTCATTTTTCTTTTGTGTGTGTATTCTTGAGAGGCAGACAGAAGATGGAACCTTAAAATTGTGCCATTATCTGTTCTGGTCCCCTGTTTTCTCCATCCCTGCACCTTGCCGTGCTTTTTCCACGAAATGTTGTGTCTTTGGGCAATGCTTCTCTGATCTCCACCCGCAAAAAGACATATACATTTTTTATTTTATTTTATTTTATTTTATTTTATTTTTGCCAGGTGATTGAAATTCCACTGCATGTTTTTTTTCTTCACTGGGATGGAAATCCTGAATCCTGAAACAACCTTTGTCCTTTAGATTGCGTGGTTACTGTAGCTGATGTAGGTTTGCTTTGTCGAGAAAGCTGAAAGAGAAGAGTGAGAGGGAAGATTGCAATTCAGATACAATTGAGGTACCATACCATAGCACTTTATTTATAAAGCACTTTTAAAAACAACAACAGGGCTGACCAAAGTGCTGTACAATAACAACAAACAAGAAAAGAAAACACAGGTCAGAGGGTAAAGATACAAACACATGAAAGAGCTATAGAGGTTAAACAATAAAAAAGGACATAAAAAGTAACTTAAAATCACAGTCAACATCTCACACTGGGTCGAAGGCTAGGGAGTAAAAGTGTGGTTTTTTTTGGTGAACTTTGTGACTTGAAGCTGGTTTTGTTTAGCTATCTTCCTGTAGTAACAAGAGTAAGAAAATGCTACATAAGGGCTAAAAAATTGTGTTTAGCTCCTGATTAGTTCTAATAACACTGTGTAGCATTAATACCAATAATTCCTATAAAAATTCCATAGTCCTCAGGTCATGTTTTCCCCTCAGCATGTGCCAAATTTAGCTATTACCTACAGCCACCGCCACTACTTCTTTTTCTCACAGCTATCAGGAGTTAACTTTCCAGTTGTCTCCCCAGACCGTGTTAGCTGATTTTCTGAGTGGGAGCAGATAAATCTTGACATATCGCCACTAGATCTCAGCATTGGGGGGAGCTGGCCCAGACAGGAATTTTTCAATTTCATCAAGCCATATATCCACACTGGCGATGACAATGACAAATGGTGCTCATTCAAATAGCCATACACTGCATAGCCCCTGTAAACGGTAACCCCATCAGGATAATTTGCTGCTGGCTATCAATTCAGCGTCTTTGCCTTCTCGACACTTATTTTAACAAAAGGCCCCTTTAACCGTCCACACAAACATGAAGCAAGAATGGAATTAATGTTGCTCTGTTTGGATACATATAGTTTTTGTGACAGGCCTCACACCATTGTGCTATTGTTACTGCAGAGCATTGTGATATGTTTTACATTGATTTCTGGTTTTGTGTTAACAGTAAATATAATGTCAGCTATTTTATTCTCCAATGAAAGGAAATAGTTGTCAATATAGGGGGTGGGGGGTGCAGCTTTAACAAAAAGTGACAAAAAGGCTGAGTTCCTTATAAGTTTAAGCCTCACTGAGGTAACATATCTCAGTTGACAGACTGATAAAAACCTTTTCCTGCTTGAGGCAAGAAGAGTGTTTTGAACGTCACTTGAGTAATTTCTGCTGACTCAATTGCTCAGGTCATTATTTACCTCACTAGTATAAATCCAGAGTGTGTCACTGACACAGTAGTGCCAAGCACTTTTATTGGTATTGAGATTAGGAGACATACACAGCGACTCAGCTGCTTTAGAACAGAGAGTCAGATGCCTCTTGGGTTTTTATAATGTGTGCAAAACTGGCTCCAATCATGATTTAGTTATTTATCTATTGATTATTGTTTCAGTTAATGGTTTATCTATAGCATGTCAGTAAATAGTGAGAGCTTCATTTTACAAGCTAGAGCCAGTAAATGTTTGCATGGTAACTTAAACCTACTGGGTTGTATGACCAACGGTTTAAGTCAGATACAACTTAAACCCCATTCATATTTAAGGTATTCAAATGATTTATTTAGTTAGTTAATCACTTGTAAATTACTAGTCAAAAATAATAATAATCTGCCACTGTTTTATTAAACATGAACCATTTTGCTTCTTGAGGATTTTTTTGTATTCTTCTTTAGGATTTCAGCAAGTTTCAGCAAAATGAATTCAAAATTATTAGAAACCCAGTTGGTGGTATTGTATATAAAATGTAAATAAAATCAGAATTCAATGATTTGCAAATCTCATAAACTAATGTTTTATTTACAATAGAACATAGAAAACATATCAAATATTTACACTAAGACATTTTACTATTTCATGAAAAATATTAGCTCATTTCAAATTAGATGGCAGCAACAAGCCTCAAGAAATTTGGATGGGGACAACAAGAAGCTGGAAAAGTGGTACTAAGAAGAACCTACTGGAGGTACATTTTGCTATTGATTAAGTTAATTGGCAACAAGTCAGTAACATGATTGGGTATGAAAAGAGCATTTTAGAGAAGCAGAGTTTCTCAGAAGTAAAGATGGGCAAATGTTCACCAATCTGCAAAAAAACTGTCTACAGATTGTAGAACAATTTCAGAATAATGTTCCTCAATGTAAAGTTGCAAAGACTTTGAATATTTCATCACCTATATTACATAATATCATCAAAAGTTTATGAGAATCTGAAGAAGTCTCTGTGCACAAGGGACAAGGCTAAAAATCAATGCCTGTGATCTTTGGCCCTTCAGACAGTACTGCATCAAATACATGCATGATACTGTCATGGAAATCACTGCATGAGCTCAGGAAGGCTTCCAGAAATCACGGTCTGTGATTTTTTGTTGTTGCTATCATCAAAATGTAGATGATTGGATTTAAGAGTTTTTTAAGGATCTGTGTAACCCCTATTTACTTGTCACTTTAAAGGAAGCAGTTTGACATTTTGGAAAACATTAACTTTAATGAAGAGAGTTGGAAGAGAAGATTTGATGCCATTCTTAAGAAACAAGCAGATAATTGAGCAAGTAACTCCTCAGAGCCTAAAAAGAAGTCCAGTAGTAGCCTCTGGAGCAATCAGATTATTCAATCATCCAAACTGTTAATTTCCTGTAAATGAATTATTTCAGTGTAAGTTTAAACAGTGTAGACTGACAGAAAAAGGAGTAGATGCGTTTTTAATAAAGCCACATTTTAAGTTTTTCCTGAAGTAGTTTTATTTTCATTGTTGAACTCCAGAATATGCTCTCTAATCCATTCCTTTGTGACTTCACCCTCACACACATAATTGAGATTCCTGTAATGCTCCCTCAAAAACAATTTCCACAGCCCCACCACCAAATGAATAACAGTGGCACATTTAGTGGATTCAATGAAGTGTTAAATAACATGCTATACATTTGTTAATAAGGTTTTGTTTTTACACTGCATCCTATCATTGCATCAATTTGTTTTACAGACACGGAAGAACAAAACATTCCTGAACTTAAGCCAGCAGGTTTCTAGTCAAAGCTTTCCTCATTTGCATTTTTGTTCTTACATTGTGTTTCGAGGCTTTCGCACAGCTCGGTCTTGGCTTCTCCATTGGGTCTGAGTCCAGCCTTGGGGTTGAACTTGTTGGACATGGTGGCAGCGGTAACCACAGCCTTGAGAGTGCGTGTGCGCTTGGGCACATTTTGCTCAGGGTGGAAAAGAACCACATAGACCTTGGGCATGTAGAGCAACCCGAGGGACACTGAAGCGCTCAGGCTCACAGAGATCGTCAGCGTGGTTGTTTGGATGTACATCTGCAAGAGGCAAAAACCAAATATGAACGATACAAACAGTTTAACCCTGTTTTGCATTACAAATTTTTCTGTGTGGGTGGTGGCATGTACAGTACAAGGGACATCTGCTGTGCATTATTATAATTAGAGTATTCAATGACCCATGCCTTGGTCAAGCAGTTTTTAATTTAGTTTCTATTTTGTCCAATAGAGGCTGCAAAACTATTTAATGAAAGTGATGTGTTAAAAAAAAAAATTAAATCAGCATCTTATCTGCTTTTATGGTGTATGTGTACTGAACCAGCCAAGGCTGCAATGTTTGCTTAATTTTCTGCCATGCTAGTTTTAATATGACCATCACGTCCACCCTGAACACAGATTTGATCACGCCAGTCGATTGGATCCATTTCTGACTCATAATAAGCAGGCGCATAAAAAAGAAACAAGCTCATGAAAATTTTACACATGGTCAAATCCTCCAAATTATGGGGGAGGGCAACACAGAGTATCATCCTCATTCTCATCACAAACAATTGTGATTGTTTGCAGAACTGCAGCAAATTAATGAGTCATCTTAAGAGAAGCAATAAGGTAGAAGAAAAGCTTGTGCAATTTCTATACATGACACTGTTGTGACTGATTGAGTGGCCACTGACTGAGGAATTATTTTGTTGCATATGAGAAGTTACAGGAGTTCCTGCCTTTTACAACTGGCCAACAAGGGGTTGAAAAAAACAAAAAACAAACAAAAAAAAATTATTATGTTACTATCCACTGAAAGGGAGGAAATTTTGTTTGTATAGTAGTTTCACTTGTTGCAAATTACTACAACTGTGTAACACACAATAATCTAATTATGACCATTTATCTGGTGTAACTACAAGGTTAGCAGTTACACAGACAAATGTATGAATACTCTCAAGTCAGGATAATGAGAGATTTTCTTGTTCCTTCAATTCCACCAAAATTGTTGCTAATGCTACAAAATTGATGATGATGCTGCAGATAACGTAGTGGGGTACAACATGTTGTGGGTGTATGATTCAATATAATTACTCTGAGGACGACAGGAGCTGGTAGTCAGCATTATCATCTCAGTAAAAGATTATCAATTATAAATGGGCGTTACCATGCAGGTTTGCAGATTTATTCATAATGTAGATGAATTTTCAGCATAGTTGGTGTCTCTTACTTGCTTAAAATTTGATCTGGGGATACAATATTTTATATATATATATATATATATATATATATATATAGCTGTTACTATGAGACACTCCTCACACTGCCTTAAGCACATACTCGTTCTTTGTTCATCACTTTCAACAGTATTTAATAAGACATATTTTAGTTTACTGAACAGTTGAAAAAAATAACAATTCTTTTGATTAAGAAAGCTCCCACAAGGACTATTTGTATCTTATTTTTCCACTTTAGAATAGAGCGGCAAATTTTCAATATGAAACTGCAACGTGAATCTCAGTGGAAACAATAGGAAGGAGTGAAATGAGTGCAGGTTTTTATTCTTTAGTTACCATAATCACTGATTTACAAAGATAATTAAACCACAGTCGACTGCAGTATTCAAATGAACACACATGCCAACAAATCAGTCTGTTATTTCTTGCAGGGACTACATTAGAATCAGATGATAAATCCCCTCATGCATAGATTTTAATCATAAGTATTTTATATGTTGCTATTTTTAGAGTCAAATCTCTTTCTTTTTACTAGGTTACGTTTTTCCTCATCAGGTCTCTGCTATTTTTTGAACCAGCTGTTGTCTGTTTTTATTATTTTGACTCTCCACAGTGCTTTCGCTACTGACTGGATGCAGCTCATCTTAGCCAACCCTCTTTCCATGTGGGACTGCTGGCTAAAGAGAAGAAGGAAGAATGGAGTCAGTATTATAGAGAGACAGCTGCAGCGGTCCCCTCCCAGCTGCGGGGAGTGTTAACCAGTGAACTGCTCAGGGTTTGGTTCACTACTGCCTCAGGGATGCTGTTCCCAAGCTGTTCATCACATAAACAGTACATCACATAAAAGCGTTCTGCTGCCTGTCACCCAGGAATAATATCATCTTCAAATCCATCCTCTTGGTCACTGATTATATGCTGAGAGTGGGCAAGCATAGAATTAAACAAGAATGGCGTAATTACTTTAAATCTGAGAAAATAATATTTGAAATCAGTGTCAGAATAACATTTTCCTGTAATAACATCAGTTATTATTAAACCTACCATCATTGTTCATGTTAATTTTTTTAACAATCTGGAAATTATACTCTCAGTCATTTCATTTTTGGTCTGTAAAATAAATGAAAAAAGCAACAAAAACTCCAAAAGGTCAATTCTCCTATGTCAAAGCTATCAAAACTTGCTTTATTTGTGGATTAATAAATTTTTAATAATAACTTATTATGTAACTGCACCATATCTCACTGTAAATTAGGTCAGCTTCAAGTATGATTATTTTTATTATCAATTAATCTAAAGTAATCTGAGGTGACATCTTAAAATGTCTTAACCAACATTTCAAAATCAAAAAATATTATGTCAACAGTGATATAAATCAAGACAACCAATAAGCTGTCACATTGCAGAAGCCAAGACTAGAACATGAGTGGGGTTAATGCCCAAAAGATAGTTGCTAATTAAATGCCAAATAGTACAGCGTGCATGAATAGTGCCGTTTTTTAGGATGATGCAAATAATTTATATTTTACATTTAATAATAATGATGACTGGCCACTTCATTAGGCACAACTGTTCAACTGCTTGCTAATGCAACTATCTAATCAATAAATCACATAGCAGAAACTCATCGTATTTAGTTATGTACACATGGTCAAGATCTGCTGAAGTTCAAATTGAACAACAGAATGGTGAATAACGATGATTTAAATGTCTTTGAATGAGGCACAGTAGTTGGCACCAGACGGGCTGGTCTGAGTATTTAAGAAACTGTTGACCTACTGGGATTTTTCAACACAGCTGTCTCTTGGGTTTACAGAGAATGGTCTGAAAAAGAGAAAATACCCAGTGAGCGGCAGTTCTCTGGGCAAAAATGCCTTGCTGATGCCAGAGGAGAATGGCCAGACTGCTTCAAGCTGATAGAAAGGCAACAGCAACTCAAATAACCACTCATTACAACCAAGTTTGACAGAAGAGCATCTCTAAATGCACAATACATCAAACCTTGAAGCAGATGAGCTACAGCAGCAGAAGACCCCACTGGGTGCCGCTCCTGTCGGCTAAGAACAGGAAAGGCTACAGTTCACATGGGCTCACCAAAATTAGACAATAAAAGATTGGAAAAATGTTGCCTGGTCTGATGAGTCTCAATTTCTGCTGCAACATTCAGGTGGTAAAGTCAGAATCTGGCATAAAACTGAATACATCCTGCCTTGTATCTGGTGGTGGTATAATGGCCTGCGGGATTTTTTCTTGGCACACTTTGGGCCCCTTAGTACCAACTGAGCTTCACATCACAGCCTACCTGATTATTGTTGCTGACCATGTCTTCATGACACACATCAGTGTGCCCATCTTCTGATGGCTCCTTCCAGCAGGATAAAGGACCTGAAATCATCTTTCTTGAGCATGACAATGAGTTCACTGTACTCAAATGACCTCCACGGTCACCAGATCTCAATCTCAGAGCATGTTTGGTGGTGGAACAGATTTGCATCATGGATGTGCAGCTGACAAATCTGCAGTAACTGTGTGATGCTATCATATCAATATGGACCAAAATCACTGAGGAATGTTTCCAGCACCTTGTTGAATCTGTGGCAAGAAGAATTAAAGCACTTCTGAATGCAAAAGGGGTCAACCCAGCACTTTCAATGTGTACCTAATAAAGTGGCTGGTGAGTGCATTACTTGATTTGTGTGTGGGGGGGGGATTCTATGTTTTTATATAAACAGTCATTTTTTAATCTTTTTTAATCTTTTTAATCAATTGTAACAACGTCATGGACAAAGTGATACATTTTATAGTTTGGAAAAAAAATAATCATTGGCACATTCTTATAGATGAACAATGGAACGGCAAATCAGTAACATTTAGTAAGCTAATCTCAGCCCTACCTACTCATTGATCTATGGTAATATGTTATAAATATGTTAGATGAAATGAAATTATTGCCTTGACCTTACTTGAAATCAATGTATTACTGTCTGGTATTTCACTAGATAGCAGGAGCCACAAGAAAAGTAACTTTCATCTCCTCTCTGTTGCCTCATACTCTGATGTTAGCTTACAAATGGAGTCCTGTTTTCAGTGTCAGACCACATCCAATATTCAGTCCATTAATGTCTTTCCTCTTGATTGCAATGCACCTGAGCATTCACTGACTGGAGCTCCTTAGAAGAGAGCTGAAGAGAGATGCTGTATATCTCACACACATATCATCACACTGCCATTAGCGGAGCTTGCCTTAGGCAAAACATAACATAGAAGAAGCACTCATGATCGCATTAATGACTGAACTAGATGGAAGGAAAAAGACAAGAATCTATTAGTACGTAAAGGATTTGGGATGGGAAGAGTCCTGGAAATGTTTACTCAAGTAAAATTACTTGTGTAAAACAGTACTCGAATAAAAAGTAGGTGAGCTAAAAGTACCATTAGTAAACATGGCTGTAATAAACAAAAAAGGAAAGCAAATTTGTTATATGGTGATAATAAGACCTGCTAAAAGATCAATGTAAACATCATCAGTATGTTCTGAGTGAGCCACACCAAACCCTTGTGTCTAAAGAGAGCAGTAAATCCTTTCTCTGATGACAAGCACTGCAAATAACTGATGATCAATTATTAATTTATAACTGCCTTCCTCAAAATAGCATAAACAGGAAAAAAGACAAAAACCCCACAGTGGGTGTCCACAGACTTTCTGTAGTACTCTAATACTAATCTGCATAAATCACATAAGCAGCAGCTTTTATAGAATTACCAGCCCAATAAAAACCTATCACCATCACTAAAGCAAATAAACGCTGAGATACAGCACATAAACTAACATTTTAAAGCAAAGAAGGAAGATTCACAATGTTTATGCACAGTGTAATGCACTCACACAAATGCTACAATGCAACTGAATCCAGTGCTTCTTGCATTCTTGCACAGTGAGTTATAGCAGAGTTATAGTGGCTTCTGTTGTACTCCCTTCTCTGAGTGTCTGAATTTGCTCTTTAGTCTCAGTTTCTCTGCCCCACTAAAAAAAAACCATAACAGCAATGATTAGGTCATATTTAAATGCTGATTTCCCATTTACTCCTACACAGTGCAACCTCTTTCAAGTCAGAGATCAAATAAATGCAGCATTAACCATGCAACAATGGTAATGTCTGCTATCTATGTAGCCTAAGTAAGCAAAAGTAGCAGGCTAACGTTTGTTAGACCACCAGGTTAATACAAACTTTAAACATTAACAATCTGCTTTACCATTAACCTGTGAACTAAAGTTGGTACAGTTAATTAACATACAATGTTTGTGCAGAATAGGTAGGATGGAGAATTTTTGTAAGAGATGTCCTCCACACAGTTGTGCAAACACTGCATAAGGAAGCTGTGTTGCCTTGGTCCCCGATATATATATAAAAATTCCCCACTTGCTCTGTGGGCAGTCTTTATCCAAGCTCAGGTCTTCTACCAGATGCCTGGGAGCTTGAGGGTCCTGCGCAGTATCTTTGCTGTTCCTAGGACTGCGCTCATCTGGACAGAGATCTCGGATGTTGTTCCTGGGATCTGCTGGAGCCACTCGCCCAATTTGGGGATCACTGTCCCGAGTACTCCGATTACCACAGGGACCACTGTTGCCTTCACTCTGCACATTTTTTCTAGCTCCTTTCTCAGCCCTTGGTATTTCTCAAGCTTCTCGTGTTCCTTCTTCCTGATGTTACTATCACTTGGTATAGCTACATCTATTACTACAGCCTTCTGCTTGTCCACCACCACTATGTCCGGTTGGTTAGCCATCGCCAGTTTGTCTGTCTGTATCTGGAAGTCCCACAGGATCTTAGCTTGGTCATTCTCGACCACCCTAGGGGGGTGTATCCCACTTAGACCTTGGGACTTCCAGGCCATACTCGGCAGACATGTTCCTGTATACTATGCCAGCCACTTGGTTATGGCGTTCCATGTATGCCCTGCCTGCTAGCATCTTGCACCCTGCTGTTATGTGCTGGATTGTCTCAGAGGCATCTCTGCACAGCCTGCATCTGGGGTCTTGCCTGGTGTGGTAGACTCCAGCCTCTATCGATCTTGTGCATAGGGCTTGTTCCTGTGCTGCCATGATTAGTGCCTCTGTGCTGTCTTTCAGTCCAGCTTTGTCCAGCCATTGGTGGGATTTCTTGATATCAGCCACTTC